>JAKUCV010005714.1:7148-184411 GCA_028386065.3 Turnera subulata | reverse complement strand
AGGAGATAGGGGTGGTTGGTCCTATTTATAGAGTTCTGGGGTGTATAGGAGCGTGGACCTGCATAATGACCAAGGTTTCAGCCAAAAACCTGGGCCAAAACATTGTAGAAGCAAATTAGGGGCGAAATCGTGGAAATCAGACAATCTGGGCATGCTTAACCGCTAGGGCTGGCAGTCATGGGCTGGATGGCCGCCTGAGACCTCCGTGTTTCCCCGCTCTTTCCTTTTTTTTGCATCCAGTTTCCCCTAATTCCTCCCTGAATTGATTCCACCGCATAATTAATCGCTAATCAATCCAGAATTACCACTTTTATTGATTAGTACTCCTCCCAATCATCTCTTAGTTGATTGATTACACATTAATTCCCTATTTCATGCCCAAATCATACCAAAAATACATTTACTATTAAGGGATGATTTAACTCTGATTTTTCACGAAAATCAGAGCTAAAATTAGTCTGCAAGTAATGCGTTTATGGGCTGCTTAACTCTGAAAGGTCCAAATTTTATTAACTTAGGCCCTCATATTCATACTTAACCCAAAAATAAATCATCTCATTATGATTGGATTAAAATAAACAAGATAGCCCAAATGAATAAATTGGGACATTATTTTGATGAACTAGGCTCTAGTATATTCTTATCGTAAGATTAAATTATCTCATTAATCCTAGGGTCCAAATAGATAAATCCCATTTCATAAAAAATGTATTCCACTAAAATAAATTCTAAGTATGCCTTAGCCAAAGACCAAATCATCTCATTTGATCTTATGGTTCAAGCCTACCTAAAATCTAAATTAGAAAAATATTCATGGTCAAATTTGGGTGTTCACAGACACGAATGGTTGATGATAAAATATAGAATTTCACCTTCAGCCCACCAACAAGGTCAGACCCAGGCCCAAGGTAAAACCTTAGGTCCAAGTCCAGCTGGGAAGACCAAGAGTCTAATTTTCCCTATAAATAGATTCCTTATGCCAAGTAGAGTGGTACACTGCTCATTCATCTAAATTCTTACTCTGTCTCTCGCCTCCAATCTCCATAGAGAAAAACCACCATCTGAATTAGGCATCGGTCTGCCATCCGGGGTCACAAACCCTAGACCTCCCCAGATCCTACTCTTTTTTGTTCTTTGCAGGTCCTACAGGCAACCTTCCTAGGTCCTACTCTCTCCAGGTCCTAGTCTCTACTGATCCTTGCAAGTCCTATAACCACAAGGACCCTCCCAAAGGCATCATTCATATAGAGGTAAATTCGGTATTTTTATGTTGGCGTGGTCTTTGGGAAACTAAACAAAAAGCAATGGCTTCTCCACCTCGGGTGTTATCTGGGATCCCATCCAGGGGTCTAGAACCAACGAAACTCAAGACATCGGAGGACCTCCGACCGATGATTGAAGATTCATTTCTTATTATTCAATAAGCATCTAAGGACCTCCGGCCAATGGAGGTACATCTACCAATACAATCATAAGACCTTCGTGGTACCAGAAATATTCCTAATAACACTAGTGCAAGACCTACGTCAAATACAATCTTCGATCCCGCCGTAAATGGACCTACGTCTAGTACAATCTTGAATCCCACCAACGGTGGAATTTGGAAAAATTCAAGAACCTCCAATACTGCTAATCGGAAGAGTAATGAAATAGTAACATGGGTGGAGCTTATGCAATTTAGGCGAGAAATACAAGTAGGTCTGCATAACTTACGAACCTATCACCCATTAGGGGATACTGCTGAGGTAGCACATGAATAAAAGAGTTAGAAAAAAAGCCCAAGGACCTAGGACTTCTAGGTCCTAGGATCTCCACGAGGAGGCTCCCTGGTCCAAGGAACCTCAGCTCTAAGAATTCTTAGAGGAGGCATTAGCCATATCAAATTCTTATTCATATAAGGTGCTCTGTGTGATTAAGTCACATAAAGTTGAAGAGAAAGAGAGATTACAAGGTCCTTCAATAGAAAGACAAGGGGCCATGAAGGAAAGATGAGGAAATTCTATTCCCAAGCGTTACACCTATAGGTCCTTCACCCGTCTAACAAACGTTTGAGCGCAAAATGCCCAATCTATTGGTAAGGCTAGCGTCCAACACATCTGTCACGACCTCGGTTGTCTCATTGAAACGAGGACCTTATAAAGTTAAGAAAGACGGAGGAGCTAAAGCTCACACCACACCATAAACTTCAGACTTTTTGCCATGTAACTTTGTAAAACTCCTCTTTCATATGTTGGTGGCCCGTGCAACTCAAATATTTACTCTTATGGATAAAAGATCTCATATTGCAATGAAAGTAGCAGCGTCTGAAGAGATACCTCCTTGCCGAATTAAAGTGTCTACATGAAATGAAGAGGTCATCCATCTCTCTTAAAAGGGCCCCTTAGGACCAACGTCCTTTAAAAGAAACACACAAAGTTTTTTTTCATATGAAATTCTTTTTAAACAAGCTTCACATATTATTCTCCTACTTAGTAACTCGAGCCCTCTTTGCACTTTACCTGTCCTAAACCCAAAGCCCCTCAGCGTTGACAGCTAAAACTTACTCCCCTTTTACAAAAAAAGGTATCCATAAGATGATGTTGGAAGCGATATGCTTTTCAAGGCCTGAGATTCGACTTAGCGCTTATTAATTTAGATGCATGGAGGAAGGAGTCACATATTTGGGATTTTCGGGAGGTTTCACATAAAATATCTTAAGGATGGTATAAAGAGAAACCCTTGAAGGCCTTCTTTGAAAGAAACCCCATCATCCAAAACTAGATAACATCGAGACCTCCTTCATAGTAAGACCTACAGAGCCACTTGATGGCACGGCGACCTTAGAGCAGCCAGTAGTTAGGACTTTCTCCAAGGCAAGGACCAAGAAGCCCAGGAACTAACAAGGGAGAACACAGAAATTGACGTGTTTCATCTGTTTTCGACAAAGTCAGAGAGTAGTAAGATGTTATGATAGAAATTTTAGATCCCAACCGATCCAACATGGGAACCAAAATTTCGAGAGGGTAGACCAACAGGTCCAAAAAAAAAATTGAGAAGGCCCTTATCAAGGTTCTTATTTCGAAGCCTACGAACCAGGTGTGGCGATCAAAAGGAAGAAGAAGAATACAAAAGAAGAAGGTTGCAAAATTCAAGAGCAAAAGAGCTAATCCGTCATGTATAAAATATGGAGAATCCAAAAGTACTCCACACTCAAGGAATTGAAAGCATCACATATTCTTTTCTTATATTTCATCAAATGGTCTTTTCATTTTTTTTTTTTACAAACAAAGATTATCTAAAATCAACTTTTTTATTGATTAAACAAGCTCTGTAGTTTTGTTTTTTTGTCAAACTTTTATCAAATGTTTCTCTTAAAAGAACCTAAATGATATAGGATCCGAATGACTTACAGAAGAAGGATCTCGATAGTAGGTAAAAGTTACTTTAAACAATGTAAACGGGGTGGCATTAGTGACTGGCTATCGAATACCAATTACACATCCAAAGTTCCGCCCCAGCCCTATGCACTCAGCAACTACATAACTTGTGTATCTCCAAATCCACGACCTAACTCGCGCTGCGACCTAACCCGTGTACATACAAAGTAGCGACCTAACTCGTGTACCTCCTAAGCCGCGACCTAACACTCGTTGCGATCTATCTCACGTAAAAAGCCGCAGTATACCCTGTACAAAGTTACCTCCTTGAGACCAGAGGTCCTACCTCCTTGAAACTGGAGGTCCTACTTCCGTGAGACAAGGTCCTACCTCCTTGAGACCGGAGGTTCTACCTCCTTGAAACCGGAAGTCCTACTTCCGTGAGACGGGGGTTCTACTCCTTGAGACCGGAGGTCCAACCTCCATAAAATTGGAGGTTCTACTTTCGTGAGACTGGGTCCTACCTCCTTGGAACCGGAAGTCCTACTTCCGTGTGACAGGGTCCTACCTCCTTGAAACCGGAGGTCCTACCTCCTTGAAACCGGAAGTCCTACTTCCGTGAGACGGGGGTCCTACCTCCTTGAGACCGGAGGTCCTACCTCCTTGAAACTGGAAGTCCTACTTCCGTGAGATGGGGTCCTACCTCCTGGAGACCGGAGGTCCTGCCACCTTGAAACCGGAAGTCCTACTTCCGTGAGACGGGGGTCCTACGTCCTTGAGACCGGAGGTCCTACCTCCTTGAAACCGGAAGTCCTACTTCCATGAGACGGGGGTCCTACCTCCTTGAGACCGGAGGTCCTATCTCCTTGAAACCGGAAGTCCTACTTCTGTGAGACGGGGTCCTACCTCTTTGAAACCGAAAGTCCTACTTCCGTGAGATGGGGTCCTACCCCCCAGAAACCAAAAGTCCTACTTCCGTAAGACAAGGGTCCTACCTCCTTCAGACCGGAGGTCCTACTTCCGTGAGACTAGGGGACCTACCTCCTTGGAGTTCCTACCCCCATGAAACCAGAGGTCCTACTTTTGTGAAGCCGGAGGTCCAACTTCCGTGAAGTGGAGTACCTACTTCCTTGAAAGTAGAGGTCCTACCTCCAAGAAACCAGAGGTCTTACTTCTGTGAAATGGAGGACCTACTTCCTCAAAAACGGAGGTCCCACTTCCGTGAAACTGAAGGTCTTACTCCTTTGAAATGGAGGTCCTACTTGAATTCTAAGGTCTCAAAGCCTTAGGACCTTGAAAGGGAGGTTCTATTTCCTTGAAACCGGAGGTGTTACTTCCTTGAAATCGGAGGTCCAACTTCCGAGAAACCGGAGGTCTTAGTTCCTTTAAATCAAGGTCCCTAACTCTCCAAAAGACCCTAAACAATGGTCCCTATGTCTCCAAAGAACCGCAAAGGTCATATAATTTCCAAAGGTCCTACAATTCAGAGGTCCCTCAATCTCTAACGGACCATCAGAATCAGAGGTCCCTTAAATCTCCAAAAAAAAAAAACTCCTAGAGGTCAGAATCTTTGAATCGCCTTGAAAATCAGAGATCCTAAAATCTCTAAAAGACCTCAAAGGGTCCGAAGTCTCCACCTCCAATAAAACCTTGAAACTCAGAGGTTGAAATCTCCAAAAGACCTTCAGAGGTCTGAAATCACCAAAATTTCTTTAGAGGTTCGAAATCTCCAAAATTTCTTTAAAAGTCCGAAAATTCCAAAATACTTTAAGAATCAAAGGTTGGATTCTCCAAGTAGCCTTGAAAATTAGAGGCCAAAATTCCCCAAGGAAACTTTAAGAATCATTAGTATTAATCTTTTTCAACGGTCTTACAAACTTGTATCTTGTCTTACACATTAAGCTAAGGTTTTGTCATTAAGGCAGTGAACATAAGTCCTTACTTCAAACTTCGAACAACTAGGGGTTGCAACAAGTATTTTTTTTAGTTTATGTTTTTAAAAAAATTACTTAAAGTCTCTACAGATAAGGAAAATTCTTTGGTAAGAAAATCTTCCTCGGGACTTCATATACGCCTTATAAGAAAGGGAAGAGCTCATGTATAACTTAAATTGCAGCTAAGGACCTCATGGGAAACTCAAAGTGCAGCTAAATAAGCTCCCCTTTGAGTTGGGGGCTAGAGTGGTGGAAAACCCTAAAAGGGACTGTCAAGGACCTTGACTTATTAGGAACATCCCGCCAAAAGTCCTCCCACCATGCCTGTGAGGAACTGTAAGTACTTATCAATCAAGAAACTCCTTTGGAAAGGGCCCTGACTTATTGGCAGCATCCCATTAAAGGATGGCTACAGCCCGTTGCAATCAAATCTAGGCGTGAAAACAAAACGATGTAAATAAAAGATCCTCAAGAAGAAGAACACCTAGGGACAACAAAAAGCAAAAAGTCTTGTCACGAGTTAGAATGGGGGCTTCGTACAAATCCAAATGAGACTTCATGTTGGTCCAGAGAAAGGTACAAAAGCCAAAATGAGGTTAACATGAGCTCAACAAAGTCCGCAATCGCCTAACATAAGGACCACTAGCCTATACAAGGGATTTAACAGGCTTTCTTGGAAAAGAAAAAATTCAAGTCACACTTTTGGTCACTTGATGATGCAATCAAGCAAGCTTCAAGCATCAGTGGAGATAGAGATGGCGCCAAGGAATTGCCTCAAGGACAAATTACAAGAGCAAGATCAAGGATGCTCAAGAATCAACTTTTACATCACATTCAAGCTTTAATGAATAAAGAGTTGCAAGAAGACATCATGATCAAGCTTGGAGTGGAGCTGAAGTAGAAGCCCTTTAATTTGCTGTCAATTAAGGAGTAATTGACTCAAGAGCACTTGTGGGCCCAGTCGACATCAGCACTGGCTTGGTGTGCCATGTCGAAATATCTTGTTCTTTTTATTTTAGTGGAGTCGAATTTTATAATAAGGGTTTGAATAATTTCGGCTTGAATGATTTATTTAATTGGGTTTAATTAATATGGGCTTAAGTTTATTTAGTTGGGTTTTTATTGTTGGATTTTAATTAGAGTCCATTATAATAAAGGACTAGAAAAATCAAAACCTAGTCCAAATTGGACATGTGTGGCCGACTTGGACAGCTAGGTTAGAAGTCAAATTTGAGTGGTTTTTTAGTCTTATTTTGCCGACTTAGGGTTAGGAATTAGGAGTCCAATTACTAGTTGGTTCTGGTCATGTGTTGTCGACCTAACTAGTATAAATAAGGGTCTTATGCTTTGTTATTTTACACAACATTATTATTGAGAATAAAATTTGCCTTTGAGGTTTTCTTTGATTGTGTGATTCAATCAATATTAAGAGAGTGATTCTCTTGGTTTTATATTAGGGTTTGAGTTTACTTATCAAATATTTTTGCTTGTGGCGTTTATTCAATTGCTTATGATTCTAATCCCTTTGCTGCCTATTCCTTGAATGAGTTTAGGAGATGAAGAATAGAATTCTAGAAATCTTTGATGTGTTCTAACTTCTTTGTTGTCTAATCCTTGCAGAGATTAGGAGGTGAAGGGAATTGCACGGCGAGTTTGATTGCTATTGAAGATCGGGACACTCAAATAGTTACGGAGATGGTACTAGTGGGATTCTAGGGTTGTTGTCGTATCATCTTTTGGTAGCAGAGCTGAGGTTTCAATCAATCATATCCTTTTTGCTTTGGTGTTGTTTTTTTTCTTTCTGTAAAATTTGTGGCCATACAATATCTTTGTTTAAGTTTCAATTCCTTGTTTCTTTGTTATTTTAGTAGTGTCGACTTATATATATAAAAAATACTTTTCTTTTATTTAGCTAGTCGACAAAAATAATAAATAAAAGAACAAAAAAAAAAGAAGAAAAAACGGTTAGAGTTGTTGTTGTAGGAATTGAAAGATTGTTGCTTGGTTTGCAAGATTGTGAATTTTCTTGCAGGAGGATTGTTGTGGCCGAATTGTATGACCAATTTGAGTTGAATTAATTGATTGAAATCAAGAAGTTGGATTATTTGCTGGAATTAAATCGATTTCTGCATGAGGAATTGAGTAGGTGGTTTTCGAATGTTGTATGTCTGCTCACCTACAAAATTTTTCTGACCATTCTGGTTTTTAGTTGTTTCTGTCGAATTTTGTATGTCAAGTCACCTACAAAATTATGTTGCAGATTTGGTTTTCTTTGTTTATTTTGCAATTTTTGTGCTTTTTCTTGTGTTGGGTGATTGTTATTTCATAGTTACTTAGCTTATCAATGTTCATTCACATATATATCCTTGTTCTTGTGTGTGATCAATCTTTCTTTCTTGGAGTTAATTTTGCCTCCAGAATTAATATCCTTTCTTTCTTCTTTAGGATTTGTTTGTTTTCTTTGAATTAATTGTCACAGGTTTGGTTGCTTGATTTGGTTTTATTTGAACCTAACGTATAAAACTGAAGCAGAATCAAGAATGGTAAAAGGCTGAGAGTAACATTCATTGCCAAGAGAGAATAAACACGAGAGATACATGTAAAGAGCTTTTCTACTAACAAGTTTCTTGCTAGTTTCTGTTATATTGTCTAAAGGTAGTAAGTTTGATCGGCGTATTGTGATAGCCAATTTTAAGGAGTTCTTTGATCAGTTGAAAGCTCAGAACAACGAAGTTGGTGACAGATTGGTGGATACTAATGCCAAGAAAGATCGACAAGGAAGAGATATGGAAGCTCGCATAGCACGTCAAGAGAGAGTAGTTCAAGAGCTTTCTGAGAGCATTGTCGCACCTAGGACCAGAGGGAGAGTGCAAGCTCAAGATGCTAGCACAGAGGAGGAAGAAGTCAATCTGGAGGACCAGCTTGGCAAGGTTAATCAGAGGATACCTACTGGAAGATGACGTGGAGAAGGAGGAAGAGGCGGCGACGCACACAACTACCGACCTAGGTTTCTTGACCTCCCAGTTGTCAACAGGGAAGAGTGGCTATTGCACCTAGATCGTGATGTGGGGTCTATCAAGATGAAGATTCTAGCTCTTCATGCTACTAGTGATCCTGGTGCATATTTAGATTGGGTGCAAGACATGGAAGCTATCTTCGATTTCCATCGGTATTCTGAGGAGAAGAAGGTCAAGCTTGCTATTGTGGAATTCATAGATTATGCTAAATCCTAGTGGCACAAGCTTCTTATTGATAAAAGGAGATAGGGAGAGCCAGAGACAGAGACATGGGCAGAGATGAAGAGGATAATGGAGAAGAGATTCGTTCCTGCCTCTCAATTAAGGGAGCTGCTTTATAGATTCCATTCGATTAAGCAGGGTACCAATAGTGTAGATGAGTATTGGAAGGTGCTTGAGATGGCAATGAATTAAGCCGGACATGAAGAGGATGAAGAGTCACTTATGTCGAGATTTTATTGTGGTTTAAATGCTGATATTGCTAACGTTCTTGAGTTGCAACATTATGCAAAAATTGATGAGATGGTGGCTCTAGCTTCTAAGATAGAGAAGCAACTTAAGAAGAAGACTTATGGGAGACTTCAAGCTAATAGCAATTGGAATGCCAGCTCCAAGTATTCCAAGCAAGATATGGGAAGCTCTAGCAAACCTATTTTAGTACTCGTAAGACAATTCCATAGAAGGAAAAGGAGGAGCAAAAATTAGCTGAGCAGAAGACACCCAATGCGGCATAGAAAGCTAGAGAGAAGATGAGAAACATCAACTGTTTCAAGTGTATAAGCCTAAGGCATTATACGTCACAATGTGTCAACAAGAAGGTGATGCTTACCACTGAGCATGGAGAGTTGTACGCTGATGAAGAGAGGGAGGTCCCTGATGTCGACCCTGCATTGATTAGAATGCCAGAATTGGAGGATGTAGTCGATTCTGATGATTGGGCCAATAGAGGGCGCAGATTGGATAGATTTGAGCCTGAAGAATGGGTCTGGGTGCACTTTAGGAAGGAGAGGTTTCCTAAGTAAAGGAAATCGAAATTGGATCCAAGAGGAGATGGACCTCTTCAAGTCTTGGAATGTATTAGTGATAAAGCTTACAAGATTGATCTGCCTGGTGTGTATAAAGTTAGTGCTACGCTTTATATTGTTGATCTTTCTCCCTTTGAAAATGCAGGTACAGATTCGAGGGCGAATCCTTTTGAGGAAAGGGGGAATGATGCACTCAAGCAAGCTTCAAGCATCAATGGAAATGGAGATGGCGCCATGGCATTGCCTCAAGGACCAATTACAAGAGCAAGTTCAAGGATGCTCAAGAATCAACTCTTACATCACATTCAAGCATTAATGAATAAAGAGTGCAAGAAGACATCATGATCAAGCTTGGAGAGGAGCTGAACCAGAAGCCCATTAATTTGCTGTCAATTAAGGAGTAATTGACTCTAGAGTACTTGTGGGGCCTAGTAAACATCAGCCTTGGCTTGGTGGGCCATGTCGACATATCTTATTCTTTTTATTTTAATAGAGCTAAATTTTTATGATTAGGGTTTGGATAATTTTGGCTTGAATTATTTATTTAGTTGGATCAAGTCCGTGTAATTGGGTTTAATTATTATGGGCTTAAGTTTGTTCAGTTGGGTTTTAATTAGAGTCCATTATAATAAATGATTATAAAAGTCAAAACCTAGTCCAAATTGGACATGTGTGGCCGAGTTGGGCAGCCAGGTTAGAAGTCAAATTTGAGTTATTTTTTAGCATTATTTTGCCGACTTAGGGTCAGGAATTAGGAGTCCAATTACTAGTCAGTTTAGGTCATGTGTTGTTGACCTAACTAGTATAAATAAGGGTCTTATGCTTTGTTATTTTACACAACATTATTACTGAGAATAAGATTTGCCTTCGAAGTTTTCTTTGATTGTGTGATTCAATCAATATTGAGAGAGTGATTCTCTTGGTTTTATATTAGGGTTTGAGTTTACTTGTCAAGTATCTTTGCTTGTGTCATTTTTTCAATTCCTTGTGATTCTAATCCCTTTCTTGCCTACTCCTTGATTGAGTTTAGGAGGTGAAGAATAGAATTGCAAGAATCTTTGTTGTGTTCTAGCTTATTTGTTGTCTAATCCTTGTAGAGATTAGGAGGTGAAGGAGACTTGTACGGCGAGTTTTATTGAGATTGAAGATCGGGACACTCAGATAGTTACGGAGGTGGCACTAGAGGTATTCTAGGGTTGTTGTCGTATCACTTGATGAGTTGACATCAACAAGGGGGTGTTTCAAAAACTCAATGAGCTCAGAACTCAAGTAAGGCAATCTAATATGCGAAGACAACTAAAGTACAAGTTTATCTTGAAGGAAATAAACTCTAGGGAATATTGTTGCACAACATCCCTCAGAGTTAGGGGCTAATAATAACATATGGAAGCCCACCAACAAGGTCAGGCCTTGGTCTAAGGTAAAAGCTTAGGTCCTAGTCCAGCTGGAAAGACCAAGAGTCTAGTTTTTCCTATAAATAGACTCCTTATGCCAAGTAAAGAGGTACGGTGCTCATTCTTCTAAATTCTTACTTTGTCTCTTACCTTCATTTTCCACAGAGAAAATCCACCATCTGATTTAGGTATCGGAGTGCCATTCCGGGTCACAAACCCTGGACTTCCCCGGATCCTACTCTTTGTTAGTCTTTGCAGGTCCTAAAGGCAACCTTTCTAAGTCCTAGTCTCTACTTGCAAGCCCTACAAGCACAAAGACCCTTCCAAAAGCATCATTCACATAGAGATAAATTCGGTATTTTTACAGTTGAATATTGTACAGGGGAAAAAAAAAAATAACACGAATGGTTCAATATCTTATCATTGGGATAATTAAGAAGCGCACATGCTACATGTAGCAGAAAACTGACATCATTGGTGACTATGCTAACAGAAGTTGTGATTTCTTTTATTATAGATGCTTCACATGCTATTGATCTGCAATATCCTTGAGTTATCATATAATAATAAAAGATGACTACATAATCAGCAGCTTGGTTTTATTTAATTTGATTCCATTATTTTGACACGAATGATTGAATATTTTTTATTTAGATTCCTTAGCGTTTTCCTGAAAAAGATAACATTGCTTCCACTAGAAGACATGTAGAACAGTTCGTCAGGTGTATTGGAGGTGTGACCTGATGCTTGACGGACACATAATTAATATTACAACAACAAAAGGTTAGGAGCCCAAAAAATACCCCATAGAACACATCGAAAAACATGTGCCTAATCCATATTTTTTTTATATAATTAACATGAAAGTTCATAGGAGGAGCAAATGGTAATTTTCTATAATACAATTCACGAGCTCATTCTTCCGCTTATTACAGCTCACAAACTGTAGTATATAATGTACCCCATCTTCATTGCTATAGCCACTCAAAGTCCGCACACTTCATATCTACCAATTACATCTCTCGCTCTTACTATTAGGTCACAAAAATGCAGTACTATCAAAGCACCTCACCCTCTGATTGCCCTAATTTTGAGTCCATTTGCCAGCATCTTCTTGAAGATGACTATTTCCCTGAGAATAACACAACAATGAATTGTGGGAGTACTTCAAACTTTTGCAGCACTCAGCCCTTATCAAAGAACTGGAGTAGCATTCTAAACTCCAGGGCATGCCAATCACTTGTTTCTAAATCTTTGGTTTCTCTCTCTCTAGGCCTTTTGAACTTTCAAGAAGAGTCCACTAGTGATATTTCTGAGTGGAATCCAAACGGTGAAGTTGAAAGAAAACCCACTACAATCAGCTTTGAACCTCAAACCACAGTCACAGCTTCTTCACCTTACTCCCCAACGGCAGCAAGGAAGTACAAGGGAGTGCGGAGGAGGCCGTGGGGGACATACGCGGCGGAGATTAGGGATCCCAAGAAGAAGGGAGCCAGAATATGGCTGGGGACTTACAACACTCCTGAGGCAGCAGCTCTGGCTTATGACAGAGCTGCTTTCAAGATGCGTGGAGCAAGAGCTAAACTTAATTTCCCACTTCTAATTGGCTCTGATACTCAAGACACTAGCCCTATGAGAATGACCCGTAAACGTGATTCACCAGAACCTTCTTCTTCCTCTTCTTTCTCGTCGGAATCCGATGACGCATCTCCAATGTCCAAGCGAAGAATATATATAGATCAAACATATGTACAAAAATTAGGCCAAATGACTTAGAAACCTCTTAGATATATGCTCTTCATTGGTGTAAATGTTTTCTGTCATTGAATTCATTTTCCAATTTCATACATTTAGATTCTTACCTACTTTTTTGTAAAATGGAGTACAATGACAAAATTACTATTTGTCCCGTTGTTTTTATACCCATTTTATGATCCTATAAAACCGTGGAAGTAGTGACCTGGAAGTTCCACAAGTGGAAAAAAAATCTTGGCTTCAGTTATCTTAGCTTGCCCATTCCAAAACTGAAAGGTGCAAGTCCTCATGATCAGTTTGCCAAACGCCAAGTGAGCTTCTGTAAAACATTTCGTATAAAGAGAAGCATCTATAGAAAATTGGATATGGTTATGCAACCATGTGACTCCATGAGCAAAGCAAATATGTCCTTACGGGGGATTTATCATTACCAAGCAATCTATCCCTCAATAATTGCCGAGATATATCGTTGAGTAAATTGGCAATTATTAATATTATTATGTTCATCACGAGTTATGGAGAAAATATCGTGGCAGAATTCCACATGGGAGAGCGTGGCAATTATTAATATTAATATGCATATTTCTGCATTTTGTTTGGTTGAAATTTTTAGGGGAAGTAATGATCTGATGAAGACTAGCAATCCCATCGGATTTCAATGTCACCAAATGCTCCAAAGGTGTAGGGAGGTTGCAGGCAATAACAATATGGTTCCTGCCTCAATTGGATGGATTCTATAAATGTAATATAAGTGGCAACTGACGGCAATGTATCTTCTGCAACACTGATTTTATTAGGACCGCTAAGGTAGAGGTAGGAAGCATATGGGAATTAGGGATGGAACGGAGGCATCCATTTCAAGATACCAGGCACTATCATTAAGTTGGACTAAAGGAGTGTGGTTGTTGAAAAAATGCGTGACAATGTCAGGCAGCATGGCCCATAACCCCACAATATTGACTGACATATGACAGGATGAGAACTCCACAATATTGTCATATTTTATGAGAACCCGTGTTAAGAGTAAGACTTAAGAATAAATTAACCCTTCATTTAATGGGTCTCGTGGGTGATAAGCACTAATAGTAGTTTGACTTCAATCATTGCTACATCTACACTCTATAGTATTTCTCACTAATATTAAGTGGGTAAATAGCATATATAGGGTCCGTACTGTTTTAAAAATACCGTTTAGGGGTCTGTACTATTTTTTGTTTCTTTTACGGGTCCATACTCTTTTTTTTGTCCCGTTTAGGGGTCCCGGGCAGCCCCGCAGATGACGTGGACTACCCTGCCCGGGGGTGAAGCATACGCGCCCACAGCTCTGTCCTTTGTGTCAAGTGGGCCCCACTTTCGCTGTAATTATATAATTTTAAGTTTTAAAATTGTTTAAAACTCAAACCAAAAATCCATTTACTCTATGCCTCCTCCCTCCCCTTTTCTATTTCCATTTACTTCATAACTAGACAATGGATTCCACCGGAACAATAGTACTTGATTTTCGCCGGAAAGCAGCTTGAAGACGGCCGGACCCTGGCTGACTACAACATCCAGAAGGAGTCCACCCTCCACCTAGTCCTCTGTCTCTATGCCGGCAAAGCCAAGATCCAGGACAAGGAAGGGATCCCACCGGACGGGGAGCAGCTGGAGGACGGGAGACAGGAAGTGGGACAAGGGCTCATACAACCTGTCTTCGATGCGGCGATGGTCGCAATGGTGTTGTTGTTGTTTTTGTTGTCGTCTATGATGAGGATCTGGAGGGAAGGGGGTTTAGTATTTTTGTTGTTGTTTTTGTGATTTTTGTCGGCAGAGTTCCTAGAGGAACTTGCAACAGTAGCCATAGAGGGCAGTGGAGACGACAAGGTTGGGAGGGAAGAGACGGTGGCTGTTGGCGCGGTGGGTGTTGTTGACAAGGTGACGCGACGAGGCGAAGGAGACACGGTGGTTCTTCGTAGTCGGCTCCTGCAGGTGCCGGGTGCACAATCCAGCGGGGCATGGTTGACGACGAGGTGGTGTCGACGTTGGCGGTGATTGAAAGAGCAGCGATGCTCGGCTTGCTATTGTTGGGGATGATGCTTGACACGACACTGTTTTGGGTAGTTTGGCTTCATCCTTGTGTGATTGACGGTCACATAAGTTCTACACCTACTTTTTGTTTGGGAACATGGCATAAACCCTACTGTTGGCAAACATAATATAGTAACCCTAGCTATCTATATATATCCATTACATGGGCTAAATTACAAGTTTTTTCATATCCATCACATGGACTAAACTCCAATAATCTTCATCTTGGACTGAATTAAAATGGCTTATTTTTCAACCTCAATAACTAGTCTTCAAACTCCATTGTAGTTGTGATTTATATGGATTTGCTGCAACCTAGTACTTCTCAACACTACAACTTCTCAACACTGCAATTGCAAGTATAGCTTCGCTACTAATTAATGGGAATAACTCCTCTTCACTTGATGGGTCTTCCAGGATCATGCACAAAATAATAAAAGGATTAACGACTTGTTTCATCCCTGTACTGGACGCTAAAGTTGGAAGTCATCCCTCTGTTGGATTTTGACTTCTGTGAATACCCGACCCAAAATGCATTGGGCGTATTCCACACCTTCTTCTTAACCGTCATCCATGTCTTTGGAGTTGCCACTTGAATTTTGTTAAAGGAAAAAATTCATGGAAAAACCTTCCTTAGGCAACCAATGAATCCCTAAGGCGACCGATAGCGAACCAAAGACATGGACCCGGGGGTTTGTCACAGATGGGAAGGTGTGTTAGGCACCCATCCATGTTGAGGCGAGATCATATGCAATCAAAAATAAATACATGCCATGCACAAACAACACAAAACAAAAATAAAAAAGAGTTAAAGGACAAAACAAAAATAAATAAATAAATAATTGAGCTTGTGTTTCAATCCACTACAAACTGCCTACGTACCCCCTATCATGGGTTCAAAGCTCACGTAGTTCTTACATGCATCACATAAACAATCACATCATCAGCATCATCACGTCACAGCTGCAGATAATCGAAAAAATTAGAACAATTTACCACTTGAAGCCCTCCTCTTGGTCCTACTTGCTTACCACTCCTAAACATAATTTTGGCAGAATTTTAACAGGGAATTCGGGGTAGAAGAAGGCTGAACTGGTGTCTGGCTAGAACAGCAAAGTTGTAGGGCTACTGCTTGCCTTTCCAAAGACACCAAGATCGCAGTAAATTGACATCTACAACTCCAGATGTGGCCGAAATACTAAGACTGCCTTCATTGGATTCTTCTTCTCGGGTTCAGCACTTCTTCTCCAACGATTTTCTTGAATTTGCTTCATTTTTCTTATCTTCTTGATCTCTTGCTGCTACTGGCTCCCGACTCCTCCCCACAAAATTCCTCCAGAATTTCGACCATTGAAAGGGTTCCTCAGCTTGGAATCAAAGAAGTTTTCCAAGCACCTAAGCTTATGTGTGTATAGAGGGGGAAGAGAGAAATTGGTGAGTTTTGACGGTGAATGGGGGTCCTATTTATAGTGTCTGGGGGGATCTGGACGTGGTGTTGATCTAAGGTTCGGGATTGAATCCCTAGGTCCAATGGTAGATACCCGAAATCAAGAGAACATGAAATAATCGGAAAACTGCCAAAACTAGGAGCAATGCCCGCCAAGCACTGGCGGTCATCTCGCGATGTCCGCCAAGTGTTGGAGGTCATCCTTCCAAGCCCGCCATGTGCTGGCGGTCATGTCGCCATATCTGCCGGTACTTGTTTCCAAATTAGTTATTTCCTTCCCGGTTTTGATCCTCATAATTCCGGTCCAACTTGATTCCCATGCCCTTCCTAAATGGTTTTTGCCTGTTTTAAACTTCCAGAAACCCTCCTAACTTGTAGCCTACCCTCACCCTTCTTCCTAATTTAGTTTTCCTTCTCCTCACTCCACTCGATATACCATAAATATAAAAAACTCACAAGGCAATATACTAGCCCTAATTCTGAACGAAAATTCGGGTTAATGAGCTGCTAAAGTCCAGGTTTTTGATGGGCTAAAAATGCTGGAGGGTCCATATTTATTTAGTCTAGGCTCTTATCCATTTAAATGCCCAAAATCATCTCAATTGGGTCCAAAAAAGAATAAAAGGCCTAAAACAATTAAATACCCATATTTTACTAAATCCAAACCTTTAAATATATTAAACCCATAATTAAATCATCTCAATAATTCTAGGTTAAATATATAAAAAATTTGAAATTAATAAAATATTAATACTTTATTAAATTATAAACACATTTCATCTAAGGATCGAATCATCTCATCAATCCACAGACAATAACATATTCATAACTTAATAAAATACTACTGGATCAAATTTGGGGTGTTCACAGATGCCCCTCGTTGGTAAGTCTTTAGGAACTGAAGACAAAACAACGATAAAAGAATACCCAAAATTGACGGAGTAGGTGCTGATGTTGACGCTGAAATGTATGTGCTATGGGTCGGGAATAATCTCATCCCAGGTTTTCAATGTTTTATCGTCCTCCTTGGGGGACTCAGTGTGTGGTTTCGTTGACCAAGAATCATCTCATCTAAGCTAACTAGGAATTTTATCGTCCTCCCACGGGGACTCGGGTTCGTTTGGTGGTCATCAACCAAAAATCATCTCATCACGGCTGACTAGGGATACTATCGTCCTCCCACGGGGTACTCAGTGTTTGGTTTGGTAAAATCTTCTCATCTACCGGGTCATTAACAAGGAATCATTTCATCCTCACTAACTAAGGATACTATCATCCTCCCATGGTGGTACTCGGGTTTGGTTCGGGATTTTATCGTCCTCCGATGGGGACTCGGTGTTTAGATTGTTAGCACAGAATCCTCTCTTCTCGGTTAACTAGGGATATGTCTCCTCCCGTGGGGGTGATTTTGGGGTTACCTACTTTCTATGGATTTCAGTCGTCCTCCCTGGGAACTCGGGGTTTCTCTCATTTCTGGGTTGGTGGGAATCATCTCATCCCTCCCATGGCATCACATACATTCTCATCAGTCGAGAACAATTTTCGGGGCATTACAGACCCCTCGGGGTAGCATGCCCCAAAGAAAGTCATCTCCAGTAATGGGGTTTCATGCGGGGAAATTGATTTGGAATGGGGTAGCATGCCCCAAGTGAGTCTCACAGACACATGGGGTAGCATGCCCCGGGAAACCAATACATGGGGTTGCATGCCCCAAAAATCAAGAGTCCTGACTATGATTCCAATCCTACGGGATAGCATGCCTCGAGCAAATCGCGTGGGGTAGCATGCCCCGAGAAACCACATACATAGCGGGCTATCATGCCCCGGGAACCAAAACACATCATACGTCGGGGTAGCTGTGAACACCCAAATTTGACCCATGTATTTTCTACTATAATTGGATTTCGAACATGCTGGAACTTAGGATTAATGAGATGATTTGGTCCTAGGTTAATGCATATTAAAAATTCAATTTGGTAGAATTAATATATTTTGGTAATTTTTTTTGATGCTAACATATTTTGGTAATTTAAACCTATATATATTTGAAATCTAGGATTAATGAGAAGAATTAATCTTAGGATAAAATATATATAAAGGTTTATTAAACTAAAATATGTTTTAATTCATTATTTGGGCTTCCTGGTCTAGTTTCATTCCAAGTATGATGAGATGATTCATTTTTGAGTTAGGAATAAAATGAGAGGTCCAAGTTAATGAAATAAGAATTCCCCAGAGTTTAATGAGATCATTAGCACATTTCTTGCAGGTTAATTTTAGCTCTGATTTTCGTGGAAATCAGAGTTGAATCATCTTTTAATTAGATTTTGTGTTTTTGGTATGATTTTGGCTTAAATGGGTGTCAATGTGTAATCTATTAATTATGGAATGGTTTTGAGGAGTGATAATCACGTAATAAAGTGATTCTGGGTTGATTAGGGGGTTGAATACGCAGTAGGATCAAATCAGAGCTGAATTAGGGGATTGGGGTTCGAAAAAGGAAAGAACGGGTTGTAAGTTTCCCTAGAGCTATTATGACACTCATAACAAGCACAATATGTAGCGGAAACAAGGAAACTTAACCAAGAACCAAGTGAAGCATGCATAAACCGTATAACAAAATTTTCGTACCTGTAGTATTAGGATCTTTCACCTAAATGCTGGACGGAATCAGCAAGAGCAAGACAATGGCCTGGCTCCTCTACGGTATCCACACAAACCATGATTGGCTTGAAATCGTCCTACGAATCAAACCTCGAGCACTCCCGGACTGATGTGCTAGCAAGAGTAAACCGGAAGCAACAACCTTGTGGTGTTTGTGTGTATGGTTATCTTCTTTCTTTCACAAAGAATGAAGACGAGGTGTGCGAGGTGTTTTTTTTTCTGAATTTTGCAGAAGCAAAACGTGAGAGAGAGAGAGCAGAATGTAGAGAGTGATCAGATCACCACAAAGTCCCAATCCCACTCATAAAAGTCCATTAGCATAATGGCCAACATAAGGCCCCATTAGGTGACAAGATAATGGCATTCATTATCATGCCTCCACTAATGGACAACCTGAAAACACACCACCTTACCACTAATGTCTGGCCAATTATTCAGCTAATAATTGTGCCAAAACTGACCCTGGTTCAACCACGGTCCAACCACAGTCCAACCATACCCGGTCCAACCATAGTCCAATCACGGTTCAACCATCTGCTCGAATCAACGGCTCTATATGTGTGACCCTGTCGGCACTTGTAACATCCGGCAATAATCGTAAAATCTCATTTTACAATTATAAGCAAAGAGCGGCGTCTAACAACACATCATTGCTACCCGTACGACAAGATCAGTACTGATTCTATATGGCTCGGAACATGTCATCGTCCTTTCGTCCCATTATCTAGGTCAAACACGAGACATGGAATATGCCGATCTCGTATATGTTTAATCTATGTTTCTTGATCCCCGAGTTAACTGTATAAAACGGATACCCGTGATATCACCATATCACCCAATCCGAGCATGGCCATGCATCTAACAGTTCAACTCTATCAAGAAACCATATGATAATATACCCGTTATATGGGTCGAATGAATCCCGTCTTGATCAATCAAAACCCACTACATACTCGTCATATACCCAATGATTACCCTTATGTCCACCCAGTTACGGATGACTAGGAATAATATCAAAGTACATGACTCATATGTTGGATACCTTGACGATCTTAGGTCGGAGGAGAATACATCTATAATAACCACTAATGACATACATATAACGTTCCATGTAGGGTTCTTATGTGGGTCGGTCCAGTCCACAAGTTCTCCAACTTGTACCCGTATGTAGAATTCATATCACATATGCAATTCTCAACATACGCTAGTCTTAATTTATTATTACAACCCATCTGTAATAATAATCGACTAGGGACATTTAAGAATATATCAAATATGAACTAGGGTTATAAATATGTGCAAGCAATTATCTCATAATCATATTTATTGGAATAACCTCAAAGGATATACATGACTACAATCATCCATAGATTGGCTTTTGGGCATATAACTAACAATCTCCCACTTGCACTAAAGCCAATCATACATGTATCTAATACCTATGGATGCGCAATGACCATCATGCTTCTGCTGCGTGAGTGGCTTCGTCAAGGGATCTGCTACATTGTTTTCGGAAGGAACCCTGCACAGCCTGACATCGCCTCTATCTATGATCTTTCGAATAAGATGATAGCATCGGAGAATATGTTTGGATCTTTGGTGGTATCTAGGTTCTTGAGCTTGTGCGATTGTTCCATTGTTGTCACAATAGAGCTCAATCGGACTCTCAATACTAGGAACCACGCCGAGTTCAGTTACGAACTTTTTAATCCAAACAGCCTCTTTCGCTGCATCTGAGGCTGCAATGTACTCAGCCTCGGTTGTAGAATCTGCAACTGTCTCTTGCTTAGAACTCTTCCAGCATACAACACCACCTCCTAGACAAAACACATATCCTGATTGCGATCTGAAGTCATCCCTGTCGGTTTGGAAGCTAGCATCGGTGTAACCCTTTACAACGAGCTCATCTACGCTTCCGTAAACCAGGAATGCATCCCTAGTCCTTCTCAAGTACTTAAGGATGTTCTTAACCGCTATCCAGTGACTCTCACCGGGATCAGATTGGTACATGCTCGTGACACTCAGAGCATAAGCGACATCCGGTCGAGTACATAACATGGCGTACATGATAGATCCTATTGCCGAAGCATAAGGGATCTGACTCATCCGCTCTCTCTCTTTAGATGTACTAGGACATTGACTCTTTGAGAGAGAGACGCCATGTGACATAGGCAAAAATCCCTTCTTGGAATTCTCCATGCTAAACCTCTTTAGCACCTTGTCAATATACGTACTCTGACTTAGCCCGAGAAGCCTTTTGGATCTATCTCTATAGATCTTTATGCCTAACACATAGGCAGCTTCTCCTAAGTCCTTCATTGAGAAATTCTTTCCTAACCAAGCCTTTACAGACTGTAGTGTTGGAATGTCATTCCCAATGAGCAGAATGTCGTCAACATATAACAACAAGAAAACTACAGTGCTCCCACTAACCTTCTTGTAAACACATGGTTCATCTTCATTTTTGATGAGACCAAACTCTTTGATTACATCATTAAAACGAAGATTCCAACTCCTTGAAGCTTGCTTAAGTCCATAAATGGACCTTTGCAATTTGCATACCATGTTGACATTCTTTGGATCGACAAAACCCTCAGGCTGTGTCATATACACATCCTCTAAAAGATTTCCGTTAAGGAAAGCGGTTTTGACATCCATTTGCCATATCTCATAATCATGGTATGCGGCTATAGCCAAAAGAATCCGGATGGATTTAACCATGGCAACTGGTGAGAAGGTTTCATCATAGTCTATACCATGAACTTGTTTGAAACCTTTTGCAACCAACCGCCCTTTATAGGTAATCACATTACCATCCATGTCGGTCTTTTTCTTAAAGACCCACTTGCACCCTATGGGTTTTACCCCTTCGGGTGGATCAACCAAGGTCCATACCTTGTTTTGATACATGGATTCCATTTCCGAATTCATGGCTTCTAGCCACTTCTGCGAGTCCGGACCCGTAACGGCCTGCTGATAGGTAGTGGGCTCATCATCATCTATGAGCATCACTTCACCGGTATGAGTCACGAGAAATCCATATCTCTCGGGCTCATGCCGAATCCTATCTGACCTACGTGGTCCGTGTGTTACAGGAACAGGATTCTCGTCCACAACATCTTGTGGTTCCTGTTCTTGTTCCATCTCAGTCTCTAGGTCTCGAACTTCTTCGAGTTCTATTTTCCTCCCACTGATTCTTCTAGAAATAAACTGTCTTTCTAGAAAAATCGCAGTCCGAGCAACAAACACTTTGTGGTCGGTGGGATTATAGAAGTTATACCCTTTAGTTTCCTTAGGGTAACCTACAAATAGGCAATTCTCAGATTTTGGGCCAAGTTTATCTGAAGCTTCACGTCTTACGTAAGCCTCACAACCCCAAATCCTCATAAAAGACAAATTGGGACGCTTCCCAGTCCATATCTCATATGGCGTCTTTTCGAACTAATTTAGACGGAACACGGTTAAGTGTAAAAGCAGCACTCATTAGTGCATGTCCCTAAAAGGAGGATGGAAGGTCAGCTTGACTCATCATTGAACGAACCATGTCCAACAAGGTTCTGTTCCTCCTTTCGGATACACCATTCCATTGAGGCGTACCCGGTGGAGTGAGTTGTGATACTATACCACAATCCCTTAGATAGTCAAGAAAACCTCGGTCTAAATATTCACCGCCTCGATCTGATCGAAGCATCTTAATACTTTTCCCGAGTTGATTCTGTACTTCATTCTTAAATTCTTTGAACTTTTCAAAGGATTCCGACTTGTGTCTCATTAGATACACATAGCCGTATCTGCTGAAGTCATCAGTAAACGTAATGAAGTATTGAAAACCACCTCTAGCTTGTGTAGACATTGGTCCGCATACATCAGTATGTATGGGACCTAATATGTTCGAGGCTCTTTCACCTTTACCTTTAAAGGGAGCCTTAGTCATTTTTCCTAACAAACATGACTCACATGTCTCATATGATTCAAAATCAAATGAGTCTAGCAATCCATCTCTATGGAGTTGCGCAATGCGAGTTTCGTTTATATGGCCTAAACGACAATGCCAAAGGTAGGTTTCATTAGAATCGTTTATTCTAACCTTCTTCGTACTAAAGTTATAGATCGGCATCTCAAGGTTTAGAACATACAATCCATTACTTAAAATCACACCACCATAATATACATCATTGAAATAAATTGAACAACATTTGTTCTTTATTACAAATGAAAATCCTCTCTTGTCCAAACAAGATACAGAAATCAAATTTCTGCTTATGGAAGGTACGAAATAACAATCATCAAGTTCCAAAACCAAGCCACTAGGTAAAGATAGAAAATAAGTCCCTACGGCTAATGCAGCCACTCTTGCTCCATTCCCGACACGCAAGTCTATCTCACCCTTCGCCAACCTTTTACTCTTTCTTAGTTCCTGCACATTTACACAAATGTGAGAACGACATCTGGTATCTAATACCCATGATGCAGAAGTAGAAATATTAGCTTCTATAACAAAAATACCTGAAGTGGAAGTCTCACTTCCCTTCTTGTTCCTCTTTACCTCTTCAAGGTAAACTGGGCAGTTGCGCTTCCAATGGCCCGGTTTGTTGCGATGGAAACAATGTCCATCCTTTGCAACTCCACCCTTGGGTTTAAGCACATGATCACAAGGAGAAGCACAAGCGCCAAACCTTTTGGCACCCTTCTTCTTCTTGTTGAACTTTTCCTTACCCTTTCCTTTGCCTTTACCAATCATCAATATGTTGGATTTATTTGTCTTCATTTGTTGCTCAGCTGTTCCCAACATATTGAGAAACTCAGACAAGGACTTATCAAGATGGTTCATGTTGAAGTTCATGACAAATTGGTTGTAGCTGTCCGACAACGATTGCAAGACAAGGACTACAGCCAATTCCTTTTGCAAAGGAAACCCTAGACTCTCAAGGCTTTCAATGTATTCGATCATTTTCAGTGCATGAGGTCTAACGGGTGTTGATTCAGCCATTCTGCATTGGAATAATGCTTTAGAGGTCTCATACCTCTCATGCCTAGCCTGCTCCTCAAAGAGCATCTTAAGGTGTTCGATCATATCGAACGCCCCTATTAGCTCATGTTGCTTCTGAATTTCAGATTCCATGGCCATAAGCATGAAGCCTGCAACATCCACTGCATCATAAAGATGCTTCTTGTAAGCATCTCTTTCTGCCCTTGGTGCATTAGGCGCCGGTTCATTCGGAACAGCCCCTTCGAGGACATACAGTTTTTTTTCTTGTCTGAGGATGATCCTCAGATTGCGATACCACTTTAGGAAATTGTTCCCATTAAGTTTCTCCTTCTCAAGGACTGATCGCAATGACAATGTACCTGTGTTTTGTGCCATGGTAATTCTACAACAAAGATCAACTCACACAAATAAGAATCATGCATACATAAATCATTTAACAAGGAATTTAATTAAATGATGCTCCTACTATGAATCAATAAAATGACAACAAGTAGGCCAAGATCCATATTTCACTACAACATAAGTCAGCTTTGGCTGATAAACTTACATCATAGCTATTTAGGTAGACAACTTTTGTCAATTACATCTCTATGTAACTCTTGGATAGTTGAGTGAACAACATCTTGTCCAAGTCTATCTTATAGACATAGCTCAACCCTTGCCTCTAGGTCCTTAATCCTATTAAGATAACCTAGTTAAGTCCAAACCCACAACAAGCAATCGAGATATTACAATTATCCACTCGCACCTTCTTAGGATAAACAATGGCACCTTGCTTTGGCAAAAACTACCAATTGTTGATCTTAAGCTTGATGAGTGCTTATCATGGAAGGCAACTAAGAACTTAATATTTCACCAATATATGTTCATACAACTCATGCATATATTCAACAAAGCATACATTGATGTTATGTAAATTTGGAAACCAAAATTACATGTGAAACATCGATGTTCATCTTGGAACATCGATGTTGTGGCATATAAACATCGATGTTTAATCATAATCATCGATGTTGTGAGAGTCACACTCTCCCACTGTATTGGCAGAATCTCAAAAACATCGATGTTTGCACTTCAACATCGATGTTTTGAGTACTTGAACTCCAAACCATTTGGCCGAGGCTCAAGAACATCGATGTTGGACTCTACAACATCGATGTTTGAGTAACTCAAAAATTCAAGATTTTGGCAGTAGCATAAAAACATCGATGTTTATACCCAACATCGATGTTTGAACTCCTGGAACTCAATAACATCGATGTTGTTTCATAAACATCGATGTTATTTGAATTCTGGAAATTCAATCAATTTGGCCGAGCTCAAATAACATCGATGTTTAACATTTAAACATCGATGTTGTTGAGTGGTTGCAAGAGAACATCGATGTTGGTCATACAACATCGATGTTTTGGAGGTTCGGCCGAGGCTCATTTCATCAGAACATCGATGTTTGTCACACAACATCGATGTTATGAAGATTCGGCCAAGCCTAAGCTCATGCCCACATCGATGTTGGTCACACCAACATCGATGTTTTGGCCTGTATGTACTTGAACGACATTCGTTCAAAACACAAACCGACACTCGGTTTTTCTTGGTCGAACTCTTTGACCTACTGCCATAAACATCTTGATTGATATCACATACCAATCAAGTGCTGATTGTCAAAACACTTTTGACAAATCAACCTCAACAACATATATATCACATATATATACACAAATGAATGCAATATGACATGATCATGCTCTATCACAAATAACACATCATGTATATTTGCAAAACCTATCAAACATATGCATATATTTGCATGGCAAATCATATTTATACCAAATCAAATTAGCATATCATTTGATAATACACAAACATATCATGTTCAAAATCACTTAGCATAACACATACACAAGGTGATGCCTACACATGCTAAGATGATCATATTATATATGCATCACCAATACGGTTTAGAGCTACACAAGAAGGCTCCGCTACCACTGTAAGTTTCCCTAGAGCTATTATGACACTCATAACAAGCACAATATGCAGTGAAAACAAGGAAACTTAACCAAGAACCAAGTGAAGCATGCATAAACCGTATAACAAAATTTTCGTACCTGTAGTACTAGGATCTTTCACCTAAATGCTGGACGGAATCAGCAAGAGCAAGACAACGGCCTGGCTCCTCTACGGTATCCACACAAACCGTGATTGGCTTGAAATCGTCCTACGAATCAAACCTCGAGCACTCCCGGACTGATGTGCTAGCAAGAGTAAACCGGAAGCAACAACCTTGTGGTGTTTGTGTGTATGGTTATCTTTTTTCTTTCACAAAGAATGAAGAAGAGGTGTGTGTGGTGTTTTTCTCTGAATTTGGCAGAAGCAAAACGTGAGAGAGAAGGAGCAGAATGTAGAGAGTGATCAGATCACCACAAAGTCCCAATCCCACTCATAAAAGTCCATTAGCATAGTGGCCAACATAAGGCCCCTTTAGGTGATAAGATAATGGCATTCATTATCATGCCTCCACTAATGGACAACCTGAAAACACACCACCTTACCACTAATGTCTGGCCAATTATTCAGCTAATAATTGTGCCAAAACCGACCCTGGTCCAACCACAGTCCAACCACGGTCCAACCATACCCTGTCCAACCATGGTTCAACCATCTGCTCGAATCAATGGCTCTATGTGTGTGACCCTGTCGGCACCTGTAACATCCGGCAATAATCGTAAAATCTCATTTTACAATTATAAGCAAAGAGCGGCGTCTAGCAACACATCATTGCTGCCCGAACGACAAGTTCAGTACTGATTCTATATGGCTCGGAACATGTCATCGTCCTTTCGTCCCATTATCTAGGTCAAACACGAGACATGGAATATGCCAATCTCGTATATGTTTAATCTATGTTTCTTGTTCCCCGAGTTAACTGTATAAAACGGATACCCGTGATATCACCATATCACCCAATCCGAGCATGGCCATGCATTTAACAGTTCAACTCTATCAAGAAACCATATGATAATATACCCGTTATATGGGTCGAACGAATCCCGTCTTGATCAATCAAAACCCACTACATACTCGTCATATACCCAATGACTACCCTTATGTCCACCCAGTTACGGATGACTAGGAATAATATCAAAGTACATGACTCATGTGTTGGATACCTTGACGATCTCAGGTCGGAGGACAATACATCTATAAGAACCACTAATGACATACATATAACGTTCCATGTAGGGTTCTTATGTGGGTCGGTCCAGTCCACAAGTTTTCCAACTTGTACCCGTATGTAGAATTCATATCACATATGCAATTCTCAACATACGCTAGTCTTAATTTATTATTACAACCCATCCGTAATAATAATCGACTAGGGACATTTAAGAATATATCAAATATGAACTAGGGTTATAAATATGTGCAAGCAATTATCTCATAATCATATTTATTGGAATAACCTCAAAGTATATACATGACTACAATCATCCATAGATTGGCTTTTGGATATATAACTAACACGGGTGACATGCGGGGCGACCGGCGGTTATCTCGTGAAGACCGCCAGGTGCCGGCAGAAATCCACACATGACCGTCGGCATTGGAGGTAATGCAGCAGATGACCGCCGGCAATGGCAGTCATCACTTCCCAGATTCCCCCAAATCTTCGATTTTGTTTCTAATTTCTATCCTATGCGGTTTTGGACTAGATTTCCGGGCATAATCTTCATCATTAAGCAGGTCCATGCCCCTAGGCTTCCCAAAACAGTATAAATAGGACCCCTTACACACTTTTCAAGGGACACACATTGTTTTTCACATACACACCCATAAGCTTGAGTGCTTGGAGAAACTCTGCCTCTCCATGTCTAGAAATCATTTATAGGCAGAAACTCTGGTGGACTTTCGTGGGAAACATCAACAATAGTCCAGCAAGGAGGAACCAAGAAGAGGATCAACCATTAAGCTTAGAAGTGGCAAGGAGGTGGGTGCGGAACACAATCCAATTCAAGGAGCTAGAGGAGGGCTACAAGAGGTAACACTAATCCCTTTTTCTTTGATTCTGGCTAATTATATGCTGATGTTTTGATGATGTAAGTGCTGTTGTGATGCCATGACAAGAACTACGTGGGCTTTGAACCCGGTCGTCGGGGTACGTAGGTGGTCTCTAGTGGTGGAGACTCAAGCCCACATATTTTTATTTTCCCTTTTGTTCCAAATCTTCTTCTTCTCCCCTTCTCTTTATTTTCCACACTTGCACACCTGCACAAGGTACAATTGTACTCTTCAATTGCACAAGGTTTCGACCCAACATGGATGGGTGCCTAACACCTTCCCATCCACAATGAACCCACGATCCCATGTCTTTGGTTCGCCATGACCGGTTGACCCCATTCGAAGGTTTTTCCTATGTTTTGTCCTTAATAAAATTTTGGTGGCGACTCCATTGACATGGGATTGACCCGAGGAAGAAGGTGAAAAGGAATAGGTGAATAGGCCCAAGGGATTTTGGGTCGGGTATTCATAGTAGCATGCCTCAAAGAACATATCACCTAGCGGGGCATCGTACCCCGAGAAACAAAACACATTACATAATGGGGTAGGATGCCCTGGGAAATAAACATATTACATAACGGGGTAGCAAGCCCCGGGGAGCAAAACACATAATGGGGTAGCATGCCCCGAAGAAAACTTAACTCAAAACATGGGGTGAACACCCCGAAAAACTTGACCCAAGACATGGGGTTGCATGCCCAGAAAAACTAAACACCTAACTGGGTAGCATACCCCTTAAAAATTAACCCAAATTATGGGGTAGCATGCCCCGTAAAAATCAATATTCTCAAAATCAGGGCCCACTATACTCTTAATTTTACTTTTATAGCTCGTTCCATGCAGGATTGTCTCGAGGCAACTTATACTCCTAATGCGTGGTATCCATTTTGACGGCCGACAAACTTGGGCATGCCATGCCCCTTCGACTTAGCAACCTCAGGATATACCACTCTACACAAGATGATAAGTCTCTAATGTCGTCTCTTCCTATTTTTAGACCTTATTAATGGAACTCATGATGCATGGGCATGTCTAAACGTGTCATCCTCTCAATGCATGGGGAATGCCCCTAGTTTCTACATGCAAATGCCATGACATGTTTGTCCTCCCTCTTCCTTTCCTCTTCAGCTCTTTTTCTTCCTCCCCTCTCCCTCTTTTCTTCCTCCTTTCATCTCTCTCTCAATTTTTTCCTTCTCATTCCATTTTCCCCACTTCCTCGTTCCTATTCCCTTTCTTTATTCAAATGCTCCATAGTGCTACATGTTAGTGGTGATTTTTGTTCTTTTCCTTTTCGGAATGCAAGTGCTCTCTTTGTAGTATGCAGAAATACCCTAAACATGATGTATGAATTCGAGCCAAGGTGAAAGCTAAATGATCTCAGAAACAAAAGCAAGTCTTCTCATTGAAAATGCAAAAGGTAAAGGAAGGACTCTTAATAATCATGAACTCATTCACTCCGAATTCTAACCAAGGCCTTACGGGTGAGCACTCCTTGTTGAATGGATGGAGAATCATCTGACCAAGCAAAGCAAATGGACATGCGGACATCCTTTTAACGTGTCTGGATGGTTGTGTATGGTTGGCTGGGCGTTTTTTCAGTAGTGAGCAGTTTCCGTCTCGAGGAGCAATACAATCTGGTGCGCGAGTATGTCTTCGTGATTGGCTACTATCCCCCCTTCCCTTCAGCCTTAACTTTTGCCTAGGCCGCCCTTTTGGGTTTTCAACCTCGCAGGCTTGTCCTAACTTTTTCCTAGGCCACCCTTTCAGGTTGTCAACCTAGCGAACTGTGACACCTCGTACTTTCCTTGGAGCATAATGTGATGCTCATATGATGAGAGATGGCTATCGGCACATAACATGGCTTATAGTGCGCACGGACTTGCCCTAGTGCGCACAATTACGTGTGGAATGGTGCTATGGCACGGGATGGACAATTTTAAGATACCAAGAGCCCGATCAATTTAATTGGTCGATGTGTGTTGGATTATATAAGGAATGTATTTATTTGATGGAGTAGGTACATTGGAGGAACAATTGGCCAAGGGAAATACCCGTTGGCTCGAGTTGGCACGAAATGTTGCACAACGGGGGCACCGGGGTGCCCGTCGGTGCACAATTAGACCCGATGATGTGTAAATTCGTGATTGGCCAAACCGGCCAATCGGAATGAGGCATGTGGCTTGGGAATAAGGTGCTGGAGGCTTAGGTGTACAAGCTAGCATCTTGTGTGGTAAGGGCTAATTGGCTAAAAATAAGCACGAGGTGGCGTGCAAGGTGCAAGTGGCACCTAAAGGGCAAGAGGTGGCAAGTGGGGTGGTGAATCACCTACTTGGCCAGCTTAAGGGTGAAAGCAAGCACCTTACCCTCTCATTTATCTTCCCCAATTCGTGCTAAGTGAGAGAGTGAGAAAGAGAGGAGAAGAGAGGAAAAGAGAAGGAGTGTGCCTAGGGGTTCTGCTCTCGGGCAGACTGACCCCTGGCCACCGAAAAGAAGATTCCGGCCAAGCCAACGGTTGGAATTGAGTGAAACCAGAGCCCAGAGTTATGTAACATCCATAGCTATCCATAGCCACCGATATGGCGGATTTAGGAGCATAAATGGGAGAGTTATAGACTCCCAAAGTCGACTGTCCTGTAGCTGTTCTGCAGCAGTCTACCTGTTTGACCACAGGTTGGTTTTTGAGCCATATATTGAGCTATACACCTTGGAATTGAGTGTTCTTGGCGGCTCTGGAAAGCTAAGAGACAAGGGTATAATTGTTATGTTGATGGCCAGATCTGTTTCGGCCTATAAGGCCTGTATATCTCGTGTTGAAGTTGCTGGTAGTGCAGGGCAGTTTCTGCCCGATTTGAGAAAAGAAAAGTGATATGGTTTTGAGTTGTGTTTGACAACCTATAGCTGCTGTGAATTAATTAAATTGTATTTTTGTGTATGTGGAACAGGGACTAAGGTCATAGAAACCCAATGGTTCCAAAAGAGAGGAATTGGCTTAGGGATGCCTAGGTGTTGGTAAGTAAATAGGTTTATGCGGGTAGTGATTGCTAGTGCACCTTTGTTGGGCAGAAGGCCATTTTGCATGCTTATTGTGCATCATTGTTTGTTGATTTGGCTTGCTGGTCATTGTTGGTTAATTAGCCATTGTTGGCTAATCATGTCTACTTGCTGCTTTGTTGGTTAATTGTGCATGTTTGTGACGCATTGGTGACTTGTTGGTGCACATTGGATGTGCTATTTGCTTGTGGTGCATTTGCTGCCTATGTTGGCTTGATTGCATTGCACTTGTTGTGCTGATGATTGGCATGTGATTGCCTTTGCTTGTGATTGTGGTACTACTGGCCAGTCGGTTGAGGTGCACTGGTTGCACGGGTAGTGCTTGCGAGGCTTGCACGTACCATGAGATGGTGGGCACTTGTAGTAAACTTGTGCGCCACAAGATGATGGCACTGGGTGCCTTGTACAGGCCTCTAGTCAGTGAGAGCGATGGCACTGACCTTGCGGAGTTAGTTCCGCTTGGCTATTACAGGTGTGACACGATGTCCTCCGGGAGCTATGTGAGTTGTGGTAGCTAGATGAACTGTATGCCTCGTACGTGGGGCTGTGGGCTATATGATATTCTGTATGCCTCGTACGTGGGGCTGTGGGCTAAGGAGTAACACCTGTATATGCTACCAAACTACATAGGCTGCCTTGGGGCACATCATACCCTAGCTGGTCGGGGGGGAGTGAGACCAGTACGTGTCTGGGACACAATGGATTGCATTGGGGCATGAGAGCCCGACGTTGTGAGCATTGCACTATATTGTGTTGCATGACTGTGTGTTGCTCATGCCGAGCTTTGAGTGCAGTGTGTGATTACTTTCTTGCATTGCTTATTTACTTGCTGAGTTTTATACTCACCCCCCCATTTCCTCCCCATGTCTTTCAGGTGCGAGGATGAGAGCACGGGCAGTGAGGGTAGATGGGTATAGCCGAGTTGGTTTATAAAATTTGTTGTATTTTTCTTTAAAAAAGGTTATGTCCCTATGTAGTAAGAGTTAGTGCCCCTTGTAGCAAAATTCTATAACATGAGTGGATATGGAGTTGATTGTAATTAGTGTTGGTGTTGCCTTTGCTTTTATTTTGGTTTGCTTCCGCTTACGCTGCGCATATGTCCTGGATAGTAACCCGCGAGGCAGAGGCAACTAGCTTCTATAGAGACGGTTATAGGCCTTGGGGTGCCTTGTGGCACGATGTGGGTGCACACGGTACCTGGCCGGTCGCGCTTAGGCGGGGGCGTGACACGAACTCTCTTTCTTTCCTTCCTTTTCTCTTTTCCTTCTTATTTTTCTTTTCCGAGGGAATAATAGCCATGAGCATGATGGGTTTGAAAGCCTATTCTATTTGAGCCAAGCGCCTTTGGAGTACCATCAGAGAACTACAGAACCGGCAAGAGAAGCAAGGCAATTTTTTTTTCAATCGAGTTCGTCAAACCACCTAAAGTTGAGGAGACCCATCCGATTGCCAAACCATTCCACCAAGGGAAACAAGTCAACCACCGATCAAATCCAGGCAGTTGTCAAAACCGAAAAGCCGACCGTCAATGCAATCCGGTGAGATAAGTGAGGCAATCACCAGCCAAATCCATATAATCCACCAAAATTGGAAGTCCTAGCCAACTATTAATCCATTCCACTGATGAATTTCAATCCACAGAGAAAGAGAATCAGCTCATCTCATATTGGGTGCATCTCATAATCAACCATACCTGTGAATGATTTCATTTTTCTCCAAATACATCCTTTCTGAAAAAAATGACTTAACCTCAACTGAATAATCATTTGAATACCCTTGTGGCATATTATTCATAAACCATTCTTGTCCATTGAACCAACCTAGAAACCAAATAGATTGGGTCCGTTGCCGGGTTTCCTACATATCTGTGAATGACGATGGGTGTGTTGATAGAATGGTGTTTTGACGGAAGGCAAAAGATAGCGGGCAAACACTTGTCTTGGTCACTATGACATATTCTTTTCTTCCCAGTTTCTGGGGATTAACATTCGAGCACTAAGGGTCATTTCCTCTTTTTTACCAAATTTTCTTTCTTCCTTTTGTTTCGTTTTTTTTTTTCGGAGGGAATGACCCTTTTGAACAAATGCGTTTGGAAGCCGCATTCAGGGAAGTAACTCTTCTGGACAAGTGTTCAAGGTAGATGTGGTAGAGTCAATATGGAGGCTGGGTCGGAAGGGTGTCGAAAGAACAGATGGGGTGTGTGTTTGAGGTTGGGGAAGGTATGGTGGGGTTACATCCATAGAATCAGGTCTTTGTGGTTCGTTTGAAAGGTTTCCGGGCTAGGTCAATGAACTTTCATGGAATTTACCAAATTCAAAACATATGTGCCATGAATGAAGATTATATTATTCTTGGTCAAAAGATACACTCAAAATGTTGAGTCGTCACTCTATCCCAAACATGAGATTCCCTCCTACTCCTATTCTCGTCAATTCATCCATCAATATTCCTATTAAATACATCATTTATCAGCTTGGAGTAGGCTCTTCCACTTGCGGCTGGACTAGGCATTATGATCGGTACAGACCAATCTCTTGAGTTGAATTTTGATGCATCTGTTTCTTTCAACGTGACCTCTCAGGTAAGACCAGTAATTTTTTGTCAATTAGTATTTTAACTGCGAAGCGAAATTCCAGACACGTGCCTATGGTATGTCCCTAGCATTGATGATAAATGATAATAATTTCCCTGATCCTCAGTTGAGAAGGTATCTTCAGAAGGCCCTTGTGAATCTAACGGTCTCAAAAAACGACAGGGAACCGCATTTCTTCTTCAACCTCGAAAGTTCTTTATTCAACCCGTTGGATTTGGAGGGTGGTAGAGTGGTATCATTGTCACTGACCGGCCTATTAGCTAATTCATCTGATTCTTTGCACTCATCCACTTCCTCTTAGGGGCCTTGCAACTCCTTCATCCCCTCCTGGTAATCAGGTTCCTTATAACTCTCAATTCCAAGGCGCTGCTTCTTAGGGCCTAGCCTCATCTCATCTTCTAAGGGGTACATCTTCCGCTTCAAGTTCTCACTTTGATGTGCATCTTCTTCAACCAGGATTTAATGGGACTGTTGTCAGTTGCATACTATCCTTCAGTGCCCCGTCCACGGTGACCTTTTCTCCCTTTTTGAACGATGATGCCTTTCCTTCCACTTGCGCGGCTTCCCCAATGTACTTGATTTCAGCACCTTGCCCCCTTGGCCCATAAGTGCGGTCATCTTTCTCCACAAGTTCTCAATCCTCTCATCTAATTTCTGCATCTGTTGTTTGTCTCCTTCAAGATAAGAGAGTCCTCCCTCCATTGGTCTAATTACAAGTTCCTTCCTTTTAATGTTCTTGAGCGCAAATTCCATGAGTTGGCCCTTGAAGGTGTTCGTGCAAAACCGGCTACAAGTGCACAACAATGCTGTAGTAGACAAGGTCGAATCACAGGGACTGCGAAACAATACTGAACTCAGGCTCTCGATCAATTAGACTATAAACAGTGAAAATAAATAACCAAGTCGAGATTAGAGAAGGTGATCTAAAATATATAAGGCAAATAAGGTAAATAACAAGAAATAAAGGAGAGTGAAATAATAAACATAAATTGCAAGCAAACAGATCAGAGAATAGTAGGTTGGGTGTCAATTGGGTAGAAAAATCAGTGGATGGAGACCTAGGTTTTCTGGGGTTCACTACAGCGTCGCTGTCTAACTACAACTCAATATTCTGGTGCTTTAATTCGCCTACCTTGATGGACTACCTGACCCAAAGTGTTTATAACTACTGTCACATGTAGATATAAGCCTACCCTAGTTCTGCAACAACCTGCTTTCATCGGTGAAGCCCTTCCCTAAGGCGCAGTGCCAGGCGCTGTTATCCTCAACTACCCTAAAAATCTGTTTTGACAATTGATAAGGCAGAGGCTTGATATAGAACGATCTGAGTTCTTGGTTTCTCCGTTAGGTGCATCACTAAGGTGTCTAAGAGAGTGTTTGAGGGTGATCACGGTGCAGACACTGTGAAGCTCTCTATATCAAATTAAGGGAAGAATGAATTAAAAGAAACCAGAAACATGAATCATAAATTAAACACCATTCTGTAGCTACATCCCCTGAATCTAGATAGAAGAATTAGTTCATGGAAAAAGATAAAAACAACAAAACAAGAGTTGTCGACATTACAACAATAATAACCTAGAAACCACTCTTCTTCTAGCCTCCAGAACTCTTTTTGCCAACTTGATCCAGTGGTAGAACATCCTCTAGGGTTTTGTCTCTTCTCTATTTATATGCTCAAGTCTTCAATTAAAACCTTAAGTCTTGGAGAATAAGTAATCTTCATAAAAGTGGCAAAAATAGACTACTTTCCAAAGAAGGAATGTCCAAGGGCACTCTCTTGATTCTCCAATATTGTAGGTGCAAATCGTCCAAAATTAACCCCTGGGTCAGAGTTCGTTGTCGATAGTGACGCTGTTGATAGTCTAGTCTATTTCTACAAGCAGCGGCGCTGCTGAACCAAAAATCACCAAATAAGTTCGAAATTGCACCTGAAAGCAACCAAGGATGAGGAAATATAGTTTTAACTGAAAACGAAGTGTTTTGATACCTAAATGCATGAATAATCGATGAATGCAAGGCCAAAAGACGACAGTGTGCGCTGTAAAATATATGTAATTTCATGCACATCAAATTCCCTCAAACTTAAACCATTGCTTGTCCTCAAGCAAGAACACAAATTAGAACACAAAGAGAATGATGTTGCAGGAAATTACAAGTGCTTTCTCATATTAAACACATCAACATCACCTGACTTGCACGCGGCAGTGCTCACTGCTAAATATTCTGTATATTCTTTTGAAAGAAATATAATCAGCTCTATTCCAGCAAAGTAAGCAGATACAAAATGATCAAAAGAAAACAGTAAGTAAGCATTTAACCATCAAAGTTTCTCTTGCCAATATGTTAAATAAAGTACCAGGACCAAAAATATCTTTCTCATAAGCCGACTCAGATTCTCAATCTCCACTAATGATCATCAAGGCACAAACAAGGATCACCAGGTCTTTCTTGGTCTTGTAATGGGGATAGGTTAGGCTATCAAAGAAAGAGAATTAGATAGGCTAACAACAGCTGCTTACCTTCCGAAATTCTAACTCATATAGCTTCTTCTTCAAATTAGTTCTTAAACCAAGAAAACCAGAATATTGGAGCTCATATTGATTATAGGAGATAGTGTGAGCAAAAAAATTTTCAAAGGAGCAAAATGGATATCTTTTTTGAATTTTGTTTTTTTTTTGTGTACCCCCTTTTTTATAAAAGCTCCCCTGATTCTTACAACAGTATATTAAAAATTTCCATCATATTCAATTACCAAGCTCCATTCAAAATTTTTGACAAACTCCTTCTTTTTCACCTAGTAGCGATGCTGCCATGACACTGTCATCCAAAAAATTAGAACTAGGAAAGCAAGTAGAGAGGGTTTGGCTCAAATTCAAAGAATAGTGTGCTTTAAAAGCAATATGATCGTTGCGCAAGGCTCAAAAAGCTAAGGTGTGATGATGAGGGTAAATTAAAAGAAAATCAACCATCAATCCTAGGCTCAAATGGGGTTGTCAAATGAAATAGTGACATAGGTGGAATTGAAGGAAATTAAGCACATCAAACAATGGCTATATCATATCCTTAAGTATGCCAAGATGATAAAAGTTTCACCTCGGAAAAAAAATAAGAGTCGGTTCTCAAATAGCCAACAGTAGGAACAACCCAATTTTAAAGAAAAGAATAGCACTTGCTACCTCGATGGAGCATGATTACTATACTGATTTCGATTTCACATCCTGCATAAACAAAACTTAGCTAAAGAGGAGCCAAATTCGAATTTAAGTACAACTAAAAATGAGCAGGTGTCGAAGCAGCAAGTAAGTAGTGGCGCTGTCAGTGTGCTGCATCAGCGAATAAATTGAGAAAATGCATATAAAGTCCAGCAACATACACAACATAAGACTTTTGGCTATAAAAACAGAATGTAAATGCAGAACATAACAAAGAAATGGTAATTTCTGCCTCCCAAAACTTAAATTCCACAGTGTCCTCACTGGGGCAGAAATAAAGCATAAAACTCAAAAAAAAAAAACATAACAAAAAGGGAGGGACTCCCCCAAATTTATTCTGGACAATACAGAAGAATAAAATACAGAAAATAAAATGTCAATTGCAGATGATGAAAAATGCATGGATGCAGGGGTATAATGGACATTCAGCACAACAAACAATGCGCACAACATAGCAAACAGTGCACGTGGAAAAATTAAAAATGCAAAAGTAGGGTTAAGTATGCTTCTCTATTTGCAGATAGTGGTGTGTTGCACTGGCAGTGCACGCCTGCTTGCCATCATAGTCCCCTTGTCTTCATAGTTTTCTGATTTTTCTACTTTTTATGGCTGCAAAAACAGCAACAAAAACAAAAACAAAAATGAAGCTAATGGGATGTATGAAAAATAAAAACTTACCTCGGGTTGCCTCCCGAGCAGCGCTTCTTTAACGTCTTGTAGCTGGACATCCTGTTCATTACCCTGTAACAGGCACTATTTGTGAACTTTCCACATGAAAAAGAAACAGCAAACTAACAAATAAAGCCTAATCAATCTCAAACACTAAGTAGTATTATTTAGACGCAGTCCCCAGCAACGACGCCAAAAATTTGTTTGTGCAAAACCGGATGCAAGTGCACAGTGTTGCTGTAGTAAACAAGGTCGAATTACAGGGACTGCAAAACAATACTAACCTCAGGCTCTCGATCAATTAGACTATAAACAGTAAAAATAAATAACCAAGTCGAGATTTGAGAAGGTGATCTAAAATATATAAGGCAAATAAGGTAAATAACAAGAAATAAAGGAGAGTGAAATAATAAACAGAAAATGCAAGCGAACAGATCGGAGAATAGAAGGTTGGGTGTCAATTGGGTAGAAAACTCAGTGGATGTAGACCTAGGTTTTTCGGGGTTCACTAGAGCGTCGCTGTCTAACTACGACTCAATATTCTGATGCTTTAATTCGCCTACCTTAATGGGCTACTTGACCTAAAGTCTTTATAACTACTGTCACGTGTAGATATAAGCCTACCCTTGTTCTGCAACAACCTACTTTCATCGGTGAAGCCCTTCAGTAAGGCGCAGTGTCACTGTGCCAAATGCTGTTATCCTCAACTACCCTAAAAATCTCTTTTGACAATTGATAAGGCAGAGGCTTGATATAGAACGATCTGAGTTCTTGGTTTCTCCGTTAGGTACGTCACTAAGGCGTGAAAGAAAGTATTTGAGGATGATCAGGCCGCAGACACTGTGAAGCTCTCTATATCAAATCAAGGGAATAGGAAACATGAATCATAAATTAAACATCATTCTGTAGCTACATCCATTGAACCTGGATAGAAGAATTAGTTCATGGAATAGAATAAAAACAACAAAACAAGAGTTGTCAACATTACAATGATAATAACCTAGAAATCACTTTTCTTCTAGCCTCCAAAACTTTTTTTGCCGACTTGATGTAGTAGTAGAACGTCCTCTAGGTTTTTGTTTCTTCTCTATTTATATGCTCAAGTCTTCAATTAAAACCCTAAGTCTTGGAGAATAAGTAACCTTCATAAAAGTGGCAAAATAGACTTCTTTCCAAAGAAGGAGTGTCCAAGTGCACCCTCTTGATTCTCCTAGATTCTCTTGTAGCGACGTTGTGGACAATCTGGTCCATTTCTACATGTAGCGGCGATGCTGAACCAAAAATCGCCAAATAAGCTCCTAATTGCGCCAAATTGCACTTGAAAGCAACCAAGGATGAGGAAAGATAGTTTTGACTATAAACGAAGTGATTTAATACCTAAATGCATGAATAATCGATGAATGCAAGCCAAAATACGACAATGTGTGCTATAAAATATATGTAATTTCATGCACATCAAAAAGCTCTGGATTGCCAGACCTTTTAGCGCCTTGCCTACTGTCTCTGGGTATGTTCACCGTCCTGCTTAATGCCTTCACCATCTCATTCCAGTTGAAGTGCGTGTCACCCATGGTTTCCTAAAGGTTTAATTTTTTAAAGACGAGATCCATGGACGTCAGGAATCTTAAACTCGGGCTTTATTTTGTATTAGAACACTTGGGCATGACAAGGAAACATGACGGGATGTGTATGCCCAAAAGTGCCTAAGGAGGGGGGGATNCTTTTTGGTGCAGTGCGAGTGTTTAACGTAGGAAATGAGTAAGAGAAGTAGAGAGACACTAACACAGGTGATTTAGAGTGGTTCCTCCTCACCAGGTACCTCCACTTCCTAAAGATTCTTTCTTTTAGGATTTAAAACACTCACTATATTTAAGTTTTTACGGGATCAGCCTTAACCTTTACAAACACATGCTTTTCTTAGGCTAAGCTCAAACCTTTACAAGTTTTTCACAGGCTAAACACTAACCCTACAAGCTTTTCACAGGCTAAGCTCAAACCTTTACAAGTTTTTCATAGGCTAAACACTAACGTTACAAGCTTTTCATAGGCTAAGCTTAAACCTACCCTCAAATCTATTCCTAGACTTGAGTATCAAGTAAAACTAAACCAAGTCTTGCCTACAAATTACCCCTTAGAATGTGTTTCGCACAGTAAGTAGAAAAACCAGATCAAATACCAAATCTTTTAGCTTAAGTATACACTCAGATTTTGCACAATTGATGGGATGAGCTTCCCGAGGTGTAAACATCCCTCTTTATAGAATTTGAGTGTGGGGGATAAGCTCCTGCAACGGCTCCTTGTACTCTAGTTGACTTCAGTTCAATAAAAGCTTCCAGTAGATTTGAATTATTAGACCAACGGTTATGAGAACATCGATGTTTACAAAAGGGAACATCGATGTTTTAACAGTAAATATGAATTATTGAGTCCAACGGTCACTAGAACATCGATGTTTACTCACTGAACATCGATGTTCATTTGGTTCGGCAAAATTATTTTAAAGCTGATGATCATGGGAACATCGATATTTACTTGAAGAACATCGATGTTCATTTGGTTCGGTGAAATCATTTTGAAAGCATCATCATGGGAACATCGATGTTTACTTGAAGAACATCGATGTTCATTTGGTTCGGCAAAAATCAATTTAAAGACATCAATTGATGGAACATCGATGTCTCAAATTTGGACATCGATGTTTTGCTGTTGCAAAAGATTTTTCAAGAGCAACGGTCATGAGAACATCGATGTTTAGGATTCCAACATCGATGTTCTGAGCTACTACCTGTTTTTGAAAGATTGTTTGAAGGCAGGAACATCGATGTCTAAAACCAGAACATCGATGTTCATTGCTCAAAAAGCATTTCATGATTGAAAAGATGCTATTGAATGCATGAGTAAAATTGATTTTGTTTTGAGCCATTGTCTTAGAAGTATTGAGTGTTTAACCTTTGTACAATTTGAGTTCCTAAGTCTTCTTGCTTTTTACTTCAATACTTGTGCTCTTTGCTCTTTGATTGATTTCTTTTTGCTTCAAGGTTGTCATCAATTGAGTCATGCTTGGTTTGTCAATATCGAAACCCTTTGCTCTTTGATTGATTTCTTTTTGCTTCAAGGTTTGAGTCATGCTTGGTTTGTCAATATCAAAACCCTAAAATGAGACAAGAAGGCATGAGTTCTAACAATTTCCCCCTTTTTGATAATGACAAACAAATAGGAGTATATGCCAAGTTTTATGAATTCATAAGTGAGGTTAATTCCCCCTACGTTTTTCAAACTACGATTCCCCCTAACTTGGTGCATATTATTTTTTTTGTGCATATACTTCTTCTTCTTATCTTCCCCCTTTTGGCTTTAGCAAAAAGAAAATAGCAATGGCAAATTCTTTATTGAAATTGAGGAGACATGAAAGATAACATAGGAGATGAGAGTTTAGAAAATGAATGAACAGTAGTGAGTATGTAAATGAGAGAAGGAAGCATCATTTATATAGGGGAGCCCAAAATAGAGCTGTTGGAGTGCTGAAATCAAACTCCAACGACAATTTTTTTTGAAAGTTAACGGACAAACATCGATGTTTAAAACTACTGCTTGAAAAATTGTAAGGAACATCGATGTCTTACCTGGAAGCATCAATGTTTAAAACTACTGGGAAGAAAAAAATACTTACTCAACATCGATGTTTCATATCAGAACATCGATGTTTATATATGTCAGTTTATGACTGGATTGTGCACATGAGACAACATCGATGTTAGGATTTTAGACATCGTTGTTTGAAGCTACTGGTTGGGAATGGTACGAGCTGAAGTCCACTCAATATCGATGTTGGCTCCTCAACATCGATGTTTTATAGCCTCAGGTCCAGGTTTGTACATTAGGAACATCGATGTTCCGTTGAGCAACATCAATGTTTTGCAGTCTCGGCTTTCTTGTTCCCCCTATCTTTTGGCTTAAATGAAGGGTACCTACAAAACAACTTAGAAAATACTCGGACGCTCATGTCAGTAAAGGTAAGACAATAAAAATACTCAAATTAGATCAATGTAGAGTCAGGGATTCTTAGTTCATTTTGAATTTCCGAAGAATGACACTTTCTTTACGGATTTTGATAGTCTCGTCACGACTTACGTCAGCAACTTTCTCGAGTATTCCACTTTTTTCAACACGAAATCTCGTATATGTCCTTACCGTAATCACTTTCTGCTTGTAAATACCAACCTCATGCTTGGCAAGGCATATCTCAAATCATGAATTCACCAATAAGAACGAGAACTACCTCTGACTCAGAGGAGTTAAGCTATACTTTTGGTGATCCTCTCTTTGGTGATCCTGATGTTGAGGAAAAGCTGAAGAAACGTCGCAAGTGGAGGGTTGTCCCTGGTCATTTGGAAGACACGGCAATATCTCACAAGCGTCAAAAGAAGCCGGTCACCAAAGACACTGATGATCCGAAGGGCAAAGGGATAGCTCACAGTAATACACCATTACAGACACTGGGACATCTGAACTTAGCCCTGAAGAAGATCAGCTCTGCTATGATGCAGATCGAGATGGCCTGTATGGGACTTTCCTCCCAGGTTGAAAATGTCCGCAAACATGTAAAGGAACTGGAGAAGCAAGTGACTTCATAGAGTGCTTCTATTGTAATATTTTACGAAGAAATAAATAAATAGTTCCTTTTTTTTAATCAAACTTGTTATTAATCATAAATGGTAGGAAGGATATAAGATCCAATAAAAACAAGCCTGTTATTAGTAACTAAAAGAATATAAATGGTGAAATCAGGAATTTCTTGTAACAATAGAAATCAAATATTCCTTGATGAAATGATGTTTATTATTTGTGTACGCCAAAAAAATGACGTCATAATGCACGGCGAATTAATGGCAATAATTAGCAACCACTTGTTCATAAACCCCACATGAGCAAAAGCGACTTTTTGGGATTCGTATCCCTTAATTGAAGAGCCAAGATAGTCAGAGTGAAGTAATAATGCATGTGAGAAGTGAGCTAGAAAACACAAGTGTTTGTAGCCCGAAAACATGCAATATGACAAGAGTAGTAATGTAGACAGTTGTAAAGATTTTCAAAAAGAAGAGCCTTGAGGAGCATAAATAATTTGTAGTTTTGTGAAGAGAGAGGTTTGCTTTACCGTTTATCAAAAAATATGTAGGGTCCAAACTTTGAAAAATAGGTAAACATATTTCTATAAAAGGCAAAGCAATGGTTAGTAAATAATCAAAAGCATTTTAAGAAAAATACGATTCAGAGAAAGAGAGATATACAAACAGCATTAAAACAAAAATGCCTGCTCCATCATCTGTCTTCTTTGTTGAGGGAGCCTCCTTAGGAAGGAAGAATCGGTTAGCCTATAGCCTGATAAATGAGCAACAAGAGGAACTGCCAAATGAGCTTGGGAGGTGCGAGAACCCGGCCCAAAATCACTTGGGCCTTCTCACCTATTCCTTATCACCTTCTTCATCGGGTCTATCCCATGTCATTGGAGTCACCACCTAAGTTTTATTAGGGACAAAACTTAGGAACAACCCTTGAATGACTCCTTAGGAAACTGGTCATGGCGGACCAAAGATATGGGATCGGGGGTTCGTCACGGATGGGAAGGTGTTAGGCACCCATCCGTGTTGGGTCGAAACCTTGTGCAATTAAAGAGAAAAGTGTGCCCTGTGCAAGTGTGCAAGAGTGTGGAAAATACAGAAAGGGGGGAGGAAAAGACTTGGCTGGCAACCCATTGTGAAACTGAGACTTCCTACGTACCCGAGTGATCGGGGTGAAAGCCTCGTAGTTCTAAACATGGCACACAATGGCCACTTACATCATCAAAAGCATCAGCAATCAATCTCCAAGAATCAATCAAAAGGATTTAGGATTACCTTATGTAGCCCACCTCTAGCTCCTTGCAATGGGTCGAGTTCTATACCCACCTTCTTGCCACTCCTTAACTCTATGGTTGATTCTCTTCTTGACTCCTCCTTGCTAGACTACCGCTTGATGCTCCCCACAAAAATCCTCCAGAGTTTCTGCCTTAGAAAATATTTCTTAACTTGGAGAAGTAGAGTTTCCCCAAGCAAGAAGAGCTGATGGGTGTGTATATGAGGAATGTTGTGTGTCCCTTGAAATGTGTGTGAGGGGTCCTATTTATAGTGCTCTTGGAAGCATAGGGGCGTGGACCTGCTTAATGGTGAAGATTATGCCCGAAAATCTAGTCCAAACCCTCGTAGAATCGAAAAAGAAACAAAATCAGGAAAAATTGGGGATTCTGGAAGGTGATGACGGCCATGGCCGGCGGACTTCGCGAGATGGCCGCCGGTCACTCCGCGTTTCACCCGTTCTTTCCTTTTCGGGCCCCGAATCCCCCTAATTCAGGCCTGATTCGATCCTACCGCGTAATCAACCCCTAATCTACCCAAAATCACTCAATTACTTGATCATCACTCCCCCAAATCATTCCATAATCAAAACATTACCCATTAAAACCCAAAATCATACCAAAAATACATAATCTAATTAAATGATAATTAACTCTGATTTTCCACGAAAATCAGAGCTAAAATTGTTCTGCAAGAAATGTGTTGATGGGCTGGACAAACTATGGAGAGTAATTAACTTGGACCCTTAAATCCATTCCTAACCCAAGAATAAATCATCTCAATATAATTGTGTAAGAAATAAATAAAAGGCCCAAGGATTGCATTCAATTGCAAATAAACCTTATTATATGTTTTATCCTATGGTTAAATCATCTCATTAATCTTAGAATTTAAGTGCATGAACGTTTAGTTCATCAAAATACATTAATTCTGCTAAATTAAAATTCATATTATGCTTGAACCTTGGATCAAATCATCTCATTGGTCCTAATTCTACACATGTACGAAGACTAATTTAGTAAAATTTCCGTGGGTCAAATTTGGGTGTTCACAGATGCCCCTCGTTGATGAGTCCTTATGGATTAAGGATGAAACAACGTCAGACAAGAACAACAAAATCTGGATGATTGATGCATATGGTGTGTGTCATGGGTTGGAGCATCCCATGCTCCGCTCCGAGAATCATCTCATCCTGAAGGTTTGAGGGGCTGGCCCTCGGTTTCTAGGAATCATCTAATCCTAGATTCTCGGGAATCATCTCATCCAAAGATTTGAGGGGCTGGCCCTCGGTTTATGGGAATCATCTCATCCCATATTCTCGAGAATCATCTCATCCCGAGGTGCTAGGATCATCTTATCTATCGGGTCGTTGGCCTTACTGTCTTAGTCTGGGTGCTACCTCATTTCGAGGTTTGTGCATTTCATCTCATGTTCGGGTATTACCTCATGCCGAGGTTTGTGAACCTCATCCTATGTCTAGGTGTTACCTCATGCCGAGGTTTGTGAATATTGGGTATTCAGTTCTCGTCCAGTCTCCTCATCTCATTGTTTACGAGAACAGGGTCACGACTTCTGACTTGTATGTCTCAAGGTCGGCTCATTCTCAAGGTTTGCAGGGACTGGTCTCCTGGCTTACTGGTTCTCATGTCTAGATGCCTGGATCTCGATCTCGCATGGCTGGGTTCTTTTCCTTTCTGGTTCTACTCATGTCTGGACACCTGGGTCCGGATGCCTCACTTCTCTCTTAACTGGGATTCTTATCTCTCGGGTTTGCAAAGACCAGGTCTTTGGCTTTGGCTGGACTCCTTCATCTTCTCCTTTGATTGGGTTCACCCCTCTCTGGTCTCTCTCATGACTAGGTCTGTCATGTTAGTTAACTTGGATTCCTTCATCTCTCTTCTAACTGGGCTCTCTCATCTTGCGGAGACTGGGTCTACGTCTTTGACTAGGCTCTTTCGTGTCTATGTTCCTTCCTATTTGGGCCTTTGATGGCTAGGTTCTCTAGTTTTGACTGGATCCCATACCTCTCTTCTAACTGGGTTTACCTCCCAAGGTGCAAAAATTGGGTATTCTATTGACTGGGCTCGATCATCTCACATCTCTGGGGCTCCCCAAATTCAAAGCAGGCCTTCTCTCATGACTCGGTCAACTAGACACCTCACATCCCCTGGTTTGCAAAGACTAGGCCTTTGGCTTTCAACTGGACTCCTTCTATGCAAAGATCGGGCTATGACTATTGAATGGGCTCTCCTTTTGCAAAGGCTGGGCTTTGGCTTTCGGCTTCTCTCATCTCTTAGGTTGGCTAGATTTCTTCCTTTGCAAAGGTCGGGCTTTGGCTTTTGACTGGGCTCTCTCTATGGACTAGGCTATCTCTTTGCAAGGACCGAGCTTTGGCTTTTAACTGTGTTCTCTTAATTGAGTTCATTTCTTGTCTCCCCGGTCCTGGGCTGGATGTGTCTAGATCTCGTGCCCCTAGAATGCCTAGTTAGACGTGCTGTGCCTCTGGAGACATACAAGCCGAAAGGTGGGAAAGGATGCCCCTAATATCCAGTTAAGAGGTTTACTGTGCTCTGGTATATGTTAATCAAACAAAACGGGGTACTGTGCCCCTAGACCCAGATTTTCCGCAAAGTAAAAACAGTGGACCCATAAATGATTTCAATTTAAACTGTGTACCCCGCTATTTAGGACCCAAAAATATCCATACGGAGTTTAATTTCAGGGAAAAGGCCGTTTCGAGTTGCGGGACCCATGAAGAATCGAAGAGGGATCTCGTATGGGAGGTGGCGGTCACGTGTGGAAGCCTGCCAGCACGTGGCAGTCATGCAGGGATGACCGCCACGGTTGGCGGTCTTCACGCCATGACCGCTGGCTCATTGGTGGGTTTTAAAAGCCCCTTCCTACTTCTTTCTTCTCTTATTTCGCTTAGGGCACCCCTAGAACCCGAAATCCTCTCATTTTTCTCTTCTCCTATTGTCCCCAAAACACCACAAAACAATCCCCCATCCCTCTCATTTTTATTCATGGCATCATCTTCATCAAATCTTCCTAAATCGCGGGAAGAATCCATGAGGAAGTATCATCCAAAATCCAATCCGGAGGAGAATCCAAGCTGGTTATTGAAATCCCCAGATAGGCACATCTCTTCTCGTCTCCATGAAGTCCAAGCAAGTGATTTCTAAACCTACAAACCCATTAGATTCTTACTTTGATTGATTTTTAAGTGTGTGCCCATATGCCCCTTGATTCGAATTCGTGTGGTGTATGTTGTATTTGAATTCTTAGGAATGCCCCTGGGATGTCTATAATGCTTTTCCCTATGTTTATTTCATGGATTAAACACAAGAAGTCACAGATTAAAGTCCTGCCCACATTGAGGGATTTGGGTTCTTGATGAAGTTTGGAGATTTCGAATGGCTCGGGTACTGTTTTGACATTGTGAATACATAAGGTTAATGTTGAACGGCAAGGTATTGATGGGCTTGTCCACTTTTGGCCAATTTCAAACTTAACCAGGGCGGTTTTTTGTGACTTTCTTGTGTTTTGACCCGTAAATAAAACTATGCCATGGTGTTGGAATGCATGATTCAAATGTGTAATCCCATCCCAATGATACATGTCTCGATATGTGAGGACTGGATTTGATCTTGCTAAACCCGGGTTGGCGCAGGTTTTGACTTCGTTTGGTGTATCCATCCAGGACTCGAAGGAGAGGAAACGGAATCACGCCGGGACTAATGCTCGCCATCTCATCCTTGATCATGTGAAAAAGAACAAGCCTGTTCAAAACATCATCAGGAGAGTCGGGCTGTGGGATTTCTTTTGTACTTTCCAAAGGGAAAAAGTCGATCTTCAGGCTATGTCAGCACTAGGCGAGAGGTGGTGGGATACTAATAGTACCTTCCATCTTGCTTGTGCCGAGATGACAATGACTCCTTCGGACTTCACTCACATTACTGGGTTGTTGTTCCGAGGTGACCCAGTTATCTTCGACCAGCAATTAGCTCTTGACCAATTTCAAGAATTGGTGGGACTTGCCCCCAACTGGGTCCGTACATGTGAGGTATCACCCAAATGGCTGCAGGATGCCCTATTGGACCCTCATTACCCTGGGACAACTGAGCAAAGAACTCGAGGTTTTATATTGACAAGCATGAGCAGGTCTCTTTTTTCTTCTGTTAGCGATCGGGTTCGATGTGACCTATTGGCATCACTTGTCCATTTAGATAGTCCGAGGATCGACTGGGCTTCGGCGGGTTTTGCGAATGCCTACCCAGAAATGTCCAACTTTTCCCGGCTTGCTGCCAAGCATCTTTATGGTTCGGCCTGGATCTGGGAGGTATGGCTTTCACTCTTGTCATTCCCTACCATATTTAGTCGTCTCTTCATTTCTTTGTTTACCCAGTTGACCTTTACAGGTGTGGGGTCAAGAGTACCTTGGGCTATCTGCTCCGAAGCTGCCGCCGGGCGAGGTGGCATGGCCGGTCTCCCCGAATCGTGGGACTAGGAGTCATGCCCATGACCGAGTGTGGTCCCGTCATTGTATAGATTATGTCGCCATATCGGACAAGGTACCCTTCTTTCTTTGTCTTTATGTCTCCTAAAATTTTACCAGTTAAAAGAAATCCCGTTCGGGCACTACTATCTTACTGAACACCCATTGGCAGGTCCAATTTTCTCCCTTCACGGCATACCAGGACAGATTGGAGAGGATTGATTCTCCGACCTTAGTGATTGATCATTGTCGATGTCTGATAGGATATCACGGTATGGTGGTGTGGTACCTTGGGGACCGCGTTTGAGCACAAACCATAGAATTTCCTTGGATACCTCCTGATCCTCCGCTCTCCAAGCAAGATATCAATGAACGGGGCCAAGCCGCCAAGGGCGACTACTTGGATCATCAGGCTGATGACTTGACTCTCCCTGGTGACTATTCTTCCTTCATGAAGACGCACTTAATGCCACCGTTGACTACCCTAGAGGCGGGAGGATCAGTGACTAGTGCTGGTCTGTCTTGTTAGAGTTTCGCCCCATAAGGGAAAAAAGGCACCGGGGCATCTTTTTCTATGTCTGGTCCTATTCTTCCGGTATGTGAGGCCACTTGTGAGACTTTTGATCACTCGTATAGGCGTTGTCAAGTGCCTTTTTCTGAGGATCTCCCCCCTGACTTTCCACCATTCACTGTTGATATTACCACGGTATCTTCCTGATCATCGCCTTGAATATCTTCTTTCTTCCCCTCTCCTATGGTTTGGTTGGTCTTCCCATTGTAATAGGTCCCGGCTCCTGAGGTTTCTCGACTATGGAAGTTGCTCGGGCGGGCCAAGGTGACTCTGATAGCTCAAGCCATTCAGATACGAGAGTTGACTTCCTGTGTGAAGGAGGGAGGGTTTACTCGCCCTATGCCGTTGCCTCGGGATCCCCATCCTTCTAGGCCTTTTGTGCCTCCTCCTTCCCCTCAACCGACCCTTCGTCCTACCGACCCTACCCCAGGTGATTCTGAAGATACTATTCAGGAGTGCACCCGACCGGTTCGCCAACCCAGGAGCATGAAGAGATGGTCTTGATGAATGCATGTATGCTTTATTATCTAGGTGTGTGTGCTTTGACGGGGCTATTCCTCTTTTCCCTATGCGTGCATGCGTGTCCTTCGTGTCTAGACACATGTACTTTGAGGATTCTACCCTTTTTTCCTTATATGCATGTGCGCGTGTTCTAAGTTCTAGACTCATGTACTTGGATGGGATTACTGTTTGTTTTATGTGCATGCATGCTGACTTTCCTATCCATGAGATACAAACATTTATGCAATTTTCGAAATTCACAGAGCCATGAGTGTCGGTATGGATTAAGTATTTCGTTCAGTGGGTTTCCACAAGGTCACATGAGACGCCGATCTCCCTTTGCTAGTGCATATCACAAGGAATGGCTTTGAAGTAGAGATTTATATGAATCGTGAGCATGCCCCAATCACCTCAAACTCCATTAGCCTTAACTTTTACCTAGGCCGCCCTTTCGGGTTTTCAACCTAGTAGGCGTGTCCTAACTTTTGCATAGATCGCCCTTTCGGGTTTTCAACCTAGCGGACTAGATCCCCCTCTCTTTCTTCATTGCTTTCTTATTTTCTATCTCAAGAGGTGACGATTGCACATTGTCTTGGTGGTGATGAATTCCCAAATTTTGCACCCTAGGGTGGCGACTTTGGGAGATGATTTGGTGCTGATCCTTCTTGACAATATGATCCGGGCAGGACCGAGGGTAATGCTTTAAAGAACTCAGAATACTTTTTCAATAGAAGGTGTCCAGACTTAAACCTTATCATCTTCCATCAACTTAACTTAGGAACCAACATTTATTTAGACCGGGCTCATTAATAGAGTTACCTTCGTACCAGCGGAAATAATGTTCGATGAAATGAGAAGTTCGAATGGCACATTGGTTGCGAAGAACATATCCCCCTTTCTTTTTTTTTTTTATTTCTTTTTATTTCTTTTATTTTTCTTTTTTTTTTGTTTTTTTTGGGAGATGACTTCACAAGCCAGGCTTATTATTGCGAGCTAAAATAACTTAACAAATTTGGTTTGCTGGATCAAGCCTTCGTAGTTCATTTTATGGTTCCAAACCAAGTTGATAAATTTTGATAAGGTTTTAGACATCACATTCATAAATGAGAGGATGAGAATACTTATTACATGGGTGCTAAACAGAAGAATACTAACTAGGGGCAGACAACAATGACTCCCTAGGGTGAAGTTAACATGGGTAGACTTCGACCCTCCTTTATTTTGTGTTATGAAAAACAAAGACAGACTTGACAATTAAAATCTAAGGTCTTCTCATTCTTTTCCTCGACCGCTCTAAGCATCTTCCTCCATTACCCATCCTATCTTGTCCGGGTACACAAGCTGCCTTCACGGGACTATAGTAATAGTTTCCTTTGGACCGTCATGTTGGGCCTCAATCCTCTCTGCCTTGTCTTTAAATCCGGGGCTGCCTTCATCTTCTTCACTAGACATCATGCCATCACGTGATTTTGAGTGCTCTTCAGACCTTGACATGTCATCCCAATCATCCCATTTGCTTTTCCTTAGTTCCCTGATGCACTCCCAGAGGTTCTCCTTTGCTTTGATGCTCTTTCGAGTAAGGGCAGCATTTCGAAGTTGGATACCCCTTATCACATCTTCAACAAGTGCATATTGCCCCATGGCATCCCTGAACTGCTTCATGGCTTCTTGAGCAAGTGGTTGCACTAGTAAAATTCCTCGAAGGATTGTTTCTTCTAGTCTCCCCATCAAGGCCCGGTATGTCAATTGCACCTCCTTCTCTTGTTGAAGACTCCGATCCTTAGAAATAGGAAATTCATCCCCCGTCGGTTCACCCCTTTCACCCATTCTTGCACCGGTAGTATCCCTTGATTGGTTAGCATGCTCACTGTTCATGGTTGCCCTTCACTGCCCAGGTAAAGAAGTGGGTTTTAGTGCCTTGTTTGGGTGGTCTCAAAAGAAAAAGTTGATAACAAATGGTTTGGACAAAAGAGGTGGAACATGGGCCGACTCTCGACTCGGTGTGTCTTATTTTTTTTAAAATTCAATGCATAATGACATGTACGATGAAATCCTAATTTCTCCAGTTCTTAGGGCAATTGGACATCCACTCAAATTTTCTCAAAGTGATCCTCTGCTGAATTCTGATTAGTCACTACGAGAATATATGGAGCGCCTCCGTCCCCTTGATTACTCCTCTTTTCTCCTTTCCCAAACCCCATGTATGCATAGATTCGAATTCCAAAATAACAAGATATACACATATGTACACCACAAAACAAGATCCATGCAAATGCAGGTACCACTTATTGATTCATAATGCATGAGATGCTCAGGGTATGCAGCTGGTTGGGGGCCAAAAGACTGCCGCTAGGGAGTAGGTTGACCTAATCACATGTGATAATGGATATCGCTTTAGGTCCCAGGCCAGTTAATCCCCATCATTGCTAAACATCGAGAAACGGGTTCATGCAAGCCACCATCACTTAAAGAATGTATGTGGTGTACTTGGCTTCCCTCGCCCTCTTACGGTAAAGGCTTCACATAAATCATCATGAATGCAGGGCACTTATGATGACAAACAAAAAGATACATAAAGCTCTATGACTGCACAAGATTTCTTAAACCCACTACTTCCCCAGTGGAGTCGCCAACTATGAGAACCCGACCCAAAATCACTTGGGCCTTCTCACCTATTCTTTATCACCTTCATCCTCGGGTCTGTCCCATGTCATTGGAGTCGCCACCTAAGTTTTATTAGGGACAAAACTTAGGAAAAACCCTTGAATGACTCCTTAGGCAACTGGTCATGGCGAACCAAAGACATGGGATCGGGGGTTCGTCACGGATGGGAAGGTGTTAGCCACCCATCCGTGTTGGGTCGAAACCTTGTGGAAGTGTGTAAGAGTGTGGAAAATAAAAAAAACGGGGAGGAAAAGACTTGGCTTGCATCCTGTTGTGAAACCGAGACTGCCTACGTACCCGAGTGATAGGGGTCAAAGCCACGTAGTTCTAAACATGGCACAAAGTGGCCACTTACATCATCAAAAGCATCAGCAATCAATCACCAAGAATCAATCAAAAGGATTTAGGATTACCTTATGTAGCCCTCCTCTAGCTGCTTGCAATGGGTCGAGTTCTACACCCACCTTCTTGCCACTCCTTAGCTCTATGGTTGATTCTCTTCTTGACTCCTCCTTGCTAGACTACCGCTTGATGCTCCCCACGAAAATCATCCAGAGTTTTTGATATAGAAAATATTTCTAAACTTGGAGAAGTAGAGTTTCTCCAAGCAAGAAGAGCTTATGGATGTGTATGTGAGGAATGTTGTGTGTCCCTTGAAATTCGTGTGAGGGGTCCTATTTATAGTGCTCTGGGAAGCCTAGGGGCGCGGACTTGCTTAATGGTGAAGATTATGCCCGAAAATCTTGTCCAAAACCACGTAGGATCAAAAAAGAAACAAAATCGGGAAAAATTGGGGATTCTGGAAGGTGATGACCGCCATGGCCGGCGGTCATCCACTGCCGGCGTCTTGTGTGGATGCCCACCGGCAGCCGGCGGTCTTCGCGAGATGGCCGCCGGTCGCCCCACGTTTCACCCTTTCTTTCCTTTTCGGACCCCCAATCCCCCTAATTCAGGCATGATTTGATCCTACCGCGTAATCAACCCCTAATCTACCCAGAATCACTCAATTACTTGATCATCACTCCCCCAAATCATTCCATAATCAAAAGATTACCATTAACACCCTAAATCATACCAAAAACACATAATCTAATTAAATGATAATTAACTCTGATTTTCCACGAAAATCAGTGCTAAAATTGATCTGTAAGAAATGTGTTAGTGGGCTAGACAAACTCTGGAGAATAATTAACTTGGACCCTTAAATCCATTCCTAACCCATGAGTAAATCATCTCAATATAATTGGGTAGGAAATAAATAAAAGGCCCAAGGAATGCATTCGAATGCAAATAAACCTTATTATATGTTTTATCCTAAGGTTAAATCATCTCATTATTCTTAGGATTTAAGTGGATGAAGGTTTAGTTCATCAAAATACAATAATTTTGCTAAATTAAAATTCATATTTTGCTTGAACCTTGGATCAAATCATCTCATTGGTCCTAAGTCTACACATGTACGAAGTCTAATTTAGTAAAATTTCCGTGGGTCAAATTTGGGTGTTCACAGGAGGATGCCTCATTTGGTCTTCATTGACGAGCTCTACTCGTTCCGGTTCTTTGTCACACCCTTGGAAGAGACAGTCTTCCTGGAGCATCAAAGTGCCCTACGAGCTTCCTTCTACGGCTCGACCAATTCCTTCATGTTCTTCATCTCTGACAGACTTCAGGAGTTCAGGTTGGAGCCTTCTTGCCAGACTCTGATTGAGGGCAGCTATTACCAAATTTCAATGACTGCTCGGAGCGTTCCGCGGAAAACTGGCTTTCCACCCACTTGGCCAAAAGCTCGCCTTCTGGTATGGAACTGCAGAGGAATCACTAGGCGCCCCAATGAGTTCACACGAACCTTAAGAGATCTGAAGAACCAGTACAAGCCCAACATGGTTCTACTCACAGAGACCTTGTGGCAGCCTGGAGATAATCGCGGTGTCATCCCGCTTCATTTTTCTCCAGCAAACCGGTTCGAACTCAATGGCCAAAACAATTCAGGCGGAATGTGGTTTTCTTGGAATGATAGCATTAGGATCAATATTTTTAATGATCCTAACAGTTTTAGAGTCATCGCTATACCCAACCGTTAAAAAAAAAAATATTTATGTTTAAGCATGTGTATTATTTCTTTATGAATGTTTAATGATAAGAAAATGTTCCTTGACTTGTTCTATTATGCTTGATGCGAAAAAGAAACTATCTTGTTCTCTCGGGTTGTAACATTTGGATATGAACCTACTACCCAAATTTTACTTTATGTAGAATTAATTCACTTCTAAGCTCTTTTTCAACCGAGGTAAGATAGGATGCTCAAGACTATTATTACTCAAGAATGATATGTATGCAATAATCAATAAGCATTAATTAATTAAATAAGCATTAAGAGCACTATTAAACGTATACTAGAAAGAATAGAACGATTTCAACCAAAGGATGATTATTTTCAACAATACCACTCATCCTCGCATTTCAACAAGAATCAATCAAGAACTTGGATGCTTCTTTGATCATGTGCTTGGAGCATCCGCTATCAAGGTACCAAAGTACACTTTATGCCTTCAAGCATACCTACAAAACAAATCAATGGGTTTTTGGTACCCAAATCTTTTTGGGTCCTTGAGGGTTAGAAGCATAACGGTAATGAGCTTCTTCTTGCGCCCAATGCCTATGCCTAGTAAAGCAAATAGGAGCAAGGTGTCTTATTCTATTGCAATAATGGCAAATAACGTTTGGGTTGTGCATCCTTCTAGGTTGATAGTAATTACTATGTTGCCTATGTTTGTGCACTTTGCTTACCTTGATTTCCTTAAGTTGAAACATAGGTTTCCTAGGTTTTGTTTCAACCTTCTTCTTCTTAGGTTCATTCTTGAAACCTACTCCATGTTTGGTTGATTGCAAATTACCTAAGAGAGAATTTAAGTTCTTTTGAGGGGTGTTAAATTTCTTTAGGGTTGTTTCAAGTTCATTGACTTGTTCCTTTAATGTCTCACATGATGTACACTCCATAGTTTTATTTCTAATTCTTTAACTTGTTCCTTTAATGACTTACATGATGAGCATTCCTTAATTGGACTTTCCGGTTTATTAGCACTCCTCTTTCCGTAAAACTTATTCTCCTCTTTAAGCTTTTCATTTTCCCTTGACACTTTCTCCATATCATTTTCTAGAGTTGCAAGTTGTTTCTTTAAGCCCTTATTAGTTCTAGATGCCGAAATGTATTTACCATAAAGCTCATTAAATGCATCTTGCAATTCTTCAAAAGTAAAATTTTCGTTTGAGTGAGAAGTACTCACCTCTTCTGGTTCTTCCTCTCGTGCCATGAGACATAGGTTGGTCGTTTCTTCTTCATTGCTATCGGATGATTCATCGCCGGAATGGCCTCCCCAAGAAATGTATGCCCTTTGCTTCTTGTAGGGCTTCTTTTCTTTTCCCTCCTTTGCCTTGGGGCACTTAGGCTTGATGTGCCCAACCTCTCCACATCCATAGCACTTGGGTGGACTAGACGTCTTCCTACCTTTCCTTTCAAATTTCTTCTTCATGAATTTGCGGATTTTACGGGTGACAAGTCCGAGTTCTTGATCGTCATCGCTAGAGTCCAATTCAGTAAGGTCTTGCGTCTTGGAGGTGGAAGCTTTGAGACCTATGTCCTTCTTCTTTTGTTCCTGCAAAGAGGTTTTAAGAATAGTAGTTTCATATGTTAGAAGGTTACCTCTAAGACTGTCAATGGTTATGTTCGACGTCCCGATGTTTTCATAGATTGCGTCAGCCTTAGAGCGCCATTCGGGAGTGAGGCATCTAAGGACTTTTCTAACCAAGTCCTTGTCGGAGAAGACCTTCTTGAGAGCATGAAGGTTGTTTACTATTTTGGAAAATCCATCGAACATCTCCTCATTCCTCTCATTCTCCTTCATGCGAAAGAGTTCGTAATCTGCAATGAGGGGGTCGATTTTGGCCTCTCGAAGTTGATCGGTTCCTTCATAGGTGATCTCCAGCTTATCCTACAGTTCTTTTGCGGTTGTGCAGCAAGAGATTTTCCGATAATCATCGGGGTTGACTGCACAATATAGCATGTTGATTGATTTGGCGTTGTTTTCAACCACCGTAATGTCTGCAGCATCATACTCTGCCTCCGTCTTTGTCACTATGGTTTCACCAACTTTCTTCATCGGAATTTGCTCTTCGATCTTCATGATCGCCAAAGAGCATAGTTGTTGGCTTGGAGGAAGATTCTCATCCTCTCTTTCCAGTAGCTGTAGTTGGTGCCATCAAAGAGCAGGGGACGAGTGGTTGATTGTCCTTTTGAAGAGTCCTGCATAATTACTTGAAGAAGCCATGGAAAGTTTCCCTCAAACGGTTAAGTCTTTTAGAGAGTTAGGCTCCGCTACCAATTGTTAGAACAGGTGCCCTACGCTAGAGGGGGGTGAATAGCATTTTCCAGACAAATTCAAAAACTTGCAGGAAATAAATACGGAATTGAAAGAATAAGGACAAACCAAAATTTAGACTAGTTCACAAACACAACTTGTGTGGCTAATCCAGTCCTCCGAGAGACTCTCTTGAAGATTTCACTATCTAGGTTAAGCTTCCGGGTGATTAACAAACCGTATACAAACCTAGAGCTTGAGTCACACGAAATTCTACTTACTTGCTTGAAGATACCTCACTTCAAGACTTCTCTCAAGGAAAGAAGACACTCTTCCTATGAGTTGCTACAAGGGAACAATCCTCCCTTAAGGTGTATGACAACACTTAAAATCACTCAAACAAAAGCTCTCTCAAAGAGTGGATATGAGTAACAAATAAGCTCTATATAGTTAACTCTTAATCCTCAAGTATATTGGCTCATAAAAATTGCAATGTATGTATGACAATGAATGCTTAAAATGTAGAGAATTAATTTATTATAAACAGAGATGTAAATCGTCTATTTATATGTCTCAAAACATGTATGATCGTTAGGGAATCAATCCAAAATACCATTAGACAAAATAGCATGGGATGTTGAAAAAGGTGTCTACTCAAAACGGCACAACATCGATGTTTAAACTTAGAACAACGATGTTTGGCCAGTAGATTTGAATTATTGGACCAACGGTTATGAGAACATTGATGTTTACAAAAGGGAACATCGATGTTTTACAAGTAAATATGAATTATTGAGTCCAACGGTCACAAGAACATCGATGTTTACTCACTGAACATCGATGTTCATTTGGTTCGGCAAAATCATTTTAAAGCTGATGATCATGGGAACATCGATGTTTACTTGAAGAACATCGATGTTCATTTGGTTCGGTGAAATCATTTTGAAAGCATCATCATGGGAACATCGTTGTTTACTTGAAGAACATCGATGTTCATTTGGTTCGGTGAAAAACAATTTAAAGACATCAATTGATGGAACATCGATGTCTCAAATTTGGATATCGATGTTTTGCTATTGCAAAACATTTTTTAAGTGCAACGGTCATGAGAACATCGATGTTTGAAATTCCAACATCGATGTTCTGAGCTACTACCTATTTTTGAAAGATTGTTTGAAGGCAGGAACATCTATGTCTAAAACCGGAACATCGATGTTCATTACTCAAAAAGCATTTCATGATTGAAAATATGCTATTGAATGCATGAGAAAAATTGATTTTGTTTTGAGCCAATGTCCTAGAAGTATTGAGTGTTTAACCTTTGTACAATTTGAGTTCCTAAGTCTTCTTGCTTGTTACTTTAATACTTGTGCTCTTTGCTCTTTGATTGACTTCTTTTTACTTCAAGGTTGTCATCCATTGAGTCATGCTTGGTTTGTCAATATCAAAACCCTGAAATGAGACAAGGGGGCATGAGTTCTAATAATTTCTCCTTCTTTTGGCATCATTAGAAAGGGAGTATAAGGCATAGGAACATAGCAAAGAGCATGCAGTTTATAACATTCAGAAGATTAATATTCAAAGTTTCCAACCAACATATCCAAATAGAAAGAGAATATTTGGAAATAGCACTAACCAAAATAGGAACCAAATAAACGAACTGAGAGGGATGCAATGCATGAGTTCTAAAGCATCAAATCTAGAAAGGCTTCAGTCTTCATTAGAGGATACTTGAGGAGGGAATCGGGAAAGAACCAGCTGGAATTGTGCCATCATCTCCTCATTTAGATCTACGATGTCATGATGGATATCATCCATGTCAGTCTCTAAAAGATTTAGACGCGTTCCCAGATCATCTAACATGGTTTCCTTAGCACTTGCTGCAACACGAACCACTTCATACTGCCCATTTGCGCCAATCTTGATACTCGTATTGGACTTGGTTTTATGGTCAAGGAGTCCAACAGGCTGAAGTTTAACATTCTTTGATGATTTCACACCAAACCTCTTTGGTATCATGGTAACCAGTCGTCCATGAGTTCTGGATTTATAAAGAGCCATATGATGCAGAACCTGATATTCGCAACAAACTGGACTCTTCTCCATAAGGCAGGTGTGAACATCCAAATTTGACCCATGGATATTCTGTCAAATTAGATTATAAACATGCTTGAACTTGGAGATTTATGAGATGATTTAGTCTTGACATTAAGACATATTTGAAATTTATTTTAGTAGAATTAATATATTTTAGTAATTTAAACCTATATGTGTTTGAACTCTAGGATTAATGAGAGGATTTAATCGTAGTATAAAAATATACTAAGGTCTAATATACTAACATATGTTTTATTTCATTGTTTGGGCTCTTTAATTTATTTTTCGCCTAATTATATTGAGATGATTTATTTTTGGGTTAGAAATGGATTTTAGGCGGCCCAAGCTAATGAAATATTTCTACAGAGTTGTTTAGCCCACTAACACAATTTCTTGCAGGATAATTTTAGCTCTGATTTTCGTAGAAAATCAGAGTTGAATCATCATTCAATTGGAAATTGTGTTTTTGCTATGATTGTGCATAAAATGGGGATGTTAATGTATATGAATCAGTTATAGGAAGATTGGGAGGAGTACTAGTGAAGTAATGGAGTGACTCTGGGTTAATTAGGGGTTGATTACGCGGTAGAATCAAATCAAAGCCAAATTAGGGGGATTGGGCTTCAAAAAAAGGAAAGAACGGGTGACACGCGGGGCAACTGGTGGTCCTCTTGCAATGATCGCCGGCTGCCGGCGGAAATCCACACATGACCGCCGGCCCTGGAGGTAATCCAGCAGATGACCGCCGGCCATTGCGGTCATCAGTGCCCAGAATCTCCGATTTTCCCGATTTTCCCGATTTTTATTTCTAATTCGATCCTACGCAGTTTTGAAACAGATTTTTGGGCATAATCTTCACAATTAAGCAGGTCCACACCCGTAGATTTCCCAGAGCACTATAAATAGGACCCCTCACACACATTTCTAGGAATAAATCTCTCATTACACACACACCCCCATAAGCTTTGTTTGCTTGGAGAAACTCTACTTCTCCAAGCCTAAAAACACTTTTAGGGCAAAAACTCTAGAGGAATTTCATGGGAAAGCATCAAGAAGAAAGCCAGTAAGAGAAGATCAAGAGGGTGAAGCAATCAAAAGCAATCCGGGGCAAAGAAGGTGGGAAATTCGAATAGAAGGACCTGATGAAAGCAGCCTCAGAAAACAATTCATATCTCGAGTTCTAGAAGTCTGATTACCGAGCTCTTAGACTCTCTGGAAAGTTAAGAGGGAGAGCTAAAACTTCACTGTTGAGACAAGAAGCTGAGTCAGCAGTTTGCATTGTCCAAAATCCATTAGAAGACGACCATAGATTCTGTCCAACAATCGAGATAAGTGCTCTAATCCCTTTTGATTTTAATTCTTATTGATTTCTATTTGCTGATGATTGAGTATTGATAAATGATGCTTTTGTTGATGATGCGAGTACTGTGATGCCATGACAAGAACTACGTGGGCTTTGAACCCGGTCGCCGGGGTACGTAGGTGGTCTCTAGTGGTGGAGACTCAAGCCCAAATATTTTTATTTTTCCTTTTTGTTCCAAATTTTCTCCTTCTCTCCTTATCTTTTATTTTCCACACTTACACACTTGCCCAAGGCACACTTGTACCCTTCAATTGCACAAGGTCTCAATCCAACATAGATGGGTGCCTAACACCTTCCCATCTGTGACGAACCCCCGATCCCATGTCTTTGGCTCGCTATGATCATGTTGCCTAAAGGAGTCATACAAAGGCTTTTACCAAACTTTGTCCTTAATAAAATTTGGGTGGCGATTCCATTGACATAGGATTGACCCGAGGAAGAAGGTGAAAAGGAATAGGTGAATAGGCCCAAGTGATTTTGGGTCGAGTATTCACAGTTGGCGACTCCACTGGGAAATAGTGGGTTCAAGAAACCTTGTGCAATCGTTGAGTTTTGTGTACCTTTTTGCTTGTCATCATAAGTGCCTTGCATTGATGATGATTGATGTGAAGCCTCTATCGTAAGAGGGCGAGGGAATCCAAGTTCACCAAAATGCTTTCTTTAAGCGATGGCGGCTTGAGTGAACCCGTTTCTCGATGCTTAGCAACGATGGGGATTAATGGGCCTTGGACCTCACGCGATATCTATCATCACATGTGAGTAGGTCAAACTATTCCCTAGCGGTAATCTTTAGGCCCCAACCAGCGGCATACCCTGAGCATCTCATGCATGATGAATCAGTAAGTGGTACGTGCATTTTGTGTGATTATTGTTGTGCATTCAAGCATTTGTGAATAGACTGTTTTTATTTCGTTATTCAAAAAACCAATAAAAAATGTATAGGAAAGAGTATAGTTAAAAAAAAAATTCATTGGGCCCGCCGTGCTAACTCTGCGTAGAGGAATATTGCATAGTGTAAATTGATCAGTCAGGTAAACAAACCCTATGGATGTAAGTATACATGTCTAAGCCGATGATATTTTTTTTTTGGTATTGTTTCCTAGTTGATATGTTCAGTCGGTCCACCTCACCTTAGGGAATTCACATTCGCATACATTGGGCATTACATCACATGTTTTTCGAATAAAAAAAATCGAGCCAAGGTGCATCATTTTTGTTGAAACTTGAGTTTTCTTGGAAAAAAAAAAAGATTGTTTTCAAAGAAAAGGAACATGTTTTCGTGTATATTCCATCCTGTTTTCCACCAATCGTTTTTGAAATAAAACAAAGCCTAAGTCTAAGACTCTTGACGGCCATGAATTGAATTAATTGAAAATCATACCTGTAGGACACCATAAGTGAAAAACTAATTTTTGAAATCCACCAATTACCGTGATTAAGGGGAATTTTATTGATGGATGACCAATGATTGATTCATGGAGTTTTTAAATTTTTAACCCCACATTTGTTTTTCCGAACACCCTATGCATGTCTTTTGAAAAATCTTGATATCAACATCTACATTTTAGAACAAATCGCCAGGCCTTTTCAAACCGAATTTCTCATATGGATGCTCGATAAAGGATATGATTTAGGCCCTCTTTGCTCAAGCCCGCAGGCCAACAAGAAACCTACCCAGTAGCATTATCCCTCGATAAACCCTCTTTGAGCCTATAACGTGATAGCCGACTTTTCTTTGATTACCTACATTAACTCATCATTAACCCTTTAAGTACTCTCTACGGCTATCGTATTTTTTTATTTCATGAATCATGCCGTTTTCAAAACCCATTGGGGAGATCTCACTCCAAGTTCTTATCCAAGAATTTTGATGACAAGTGTACATGAACCTCAACTTCTACACATCCAAGATGGTCGATGCAACAAATCGCTTCAAGAATAGTATAAAAGGCCGAAGTGCACACATAGGGGAGTAGCTGAAGCCAACCACTGAATGTTGCTGAAGTCAATCGAAGAAAAAAATATCAAAATCTTCCAGAATTGATTTCGTGAAATCCAAACAGGAGAGAAGCAAATGTGTGCAAAAGCAATTGTTTTGAAGCAAGAAGAATTTCCTTGAGAAGGTCAAAACAAGTTGGAGGTTATCTCAAGAATTGCGCTTTAGGAATACCTGTGTTTCTTGATTGGAGCTCACTCAAAATCTTCCCTAAAACGTGGTTTTGAAATTTAGATCCCTCAACACCCTATTCTTTGATAAACCTTCATACTTTACCCCATTAAAACCTCTGATGAAAGACCTATTGATCCTTTTGAGAGTATCTATACATAATAGTGGAGTTAAGACCTGGAATTTTCCTATGGGGTTTCTTCATAAAAAATTTGCATGACGTCAATTTGCACTTGCATGTGAGATTTCTCTCTTCTTGGGTTTTCTTCTAAATTCCTCATGGGGTGTCCTGATCCAAGTTCTCTTTAGTCTGCGATTTGGTGGAGAATTTCAAAACCTCTGATTTGAAGTATCTTTTTACTACTCATGGGGTCCTTACTGTAGAAGAAACACATTCATGGTCATTGGGAGTCTTCAACGTAAAGCTTTTGCATTTTAGTGAGAAAACTTGCCTTTTGGAATTTCTTAACTTCCACTTTCGCTTGAATGATTTTCAAAGCTCATGCATCATATTAGGGGCACTTACATCCAAACACAACACATAGAAGTAGAGAGCACTCGCATCTAGGGAACATGCCTCCAAACGCACTATGTAGAAGTAGGAAGCACTTGGATTTGAGGAAGAGAAGAGGGGAGAGAAGAAGAGAAAAACTTGTCATCATAATTTGCAACTGAAAACAAACATGTAGAAGTTAGGGACACCCTCATGCATTGAAAAGATAAACACATTGTAGACATGCTCATGCATCACATACATGTAGACCTTACGATCACCTATAGACTCTAGGGGCACGGCGGTCCCTCGGCTTTTGATGATTAATGTTTGATGTTGGGCATTCTTGAGGAGATGTAAGGCCTAGTTTTTTTATAAAGTTGATGTGTGTTGTCTTGGGCATTCAAGGAGATGTAAGCCCCAACTTTTGTTGATGGTTTGGGCATTCTCAACAAAACGAGTTGTAAGGCCCAACATTCTTTGTGAAATGGTGCTAGGGGCAAGCTACCCCATGATCAGAATTGTGTGATTTTCGGGTCATGCTACCCCATTAGAGTTAATGTCTGATGCCAAGGGCTTAGCTGCCCATGTTTCTTGGAACCAATGCACAAAGGGCATAACTGCCCTAGTTTTTTGAACTTGAATAAAGGCATAGAAGCCCTAATTTTGAAAGTTGAACAAAACGCATAGCTTCTTGGATTTTTGAACATGAGGGGCATAGCTGCCCTAATTTTCTAATTTTGAGATAGGGCATAGGTGCCTACATTTTTTAAGTTGATTACGCCATGGGCATAGCTGCCCAGATTTTTTTATTTAAGTTTTATCAAGCGCATAGCTGCCCGAGTTTTTTAGACATATGAGTGGCATAGCTGCCCGAATCTTTCGAGTCGATTTTAAATCAAGGGCATAGCTGCCCAAGTTTTTGAATTGGAAGAGCATAGCTACCAAGTTCATGATTGCATGGTGGGTATAGTTGCCCGGATTTTTTTGATTTAGATACATCAGGGGCATAGCTGCCCGAGTTTTTAAGCAAAAGGGGCATAGCTGCCCAAGTTTTTTTTATCTTATCACGTAGAGGGCATACTTGCCAAAGTTTTTAAAGTTTAATGCATTGTGGGCATAGTTGCCCGAGTATTTATTTGATTGCACAAGGGGCATAGTCGCTCGAGTTTTTTGAATTTGATAGCATTAAGGGCGTAGCTGCCCGAATTTTGGAAATTGAATCCCTCCTAAAGGCATAGCTGTCCTAACTTTTGAAGTTGCATTAATCGAGGGCATAGCTGCCCATATTTTCAAAGTGGATTACACCGTGGGCATATCTACCCAAACTATTCAGTGGGGCATAGTTGCCTGGATTTTTTAGAACTTGTGGAGGGCATAGCTTTCAGGATTTTTGAACATATGAAGGGCATAGCTGCCTGAATTTTCGAAGTCGATTTCAAAGGGCATAGCTGCCCAAAAATCTTCGAATTTGATTGCATGAAAGGAATAGCTGTCTGAGTTTTCACTTTGATCACATGAAGGGCATAGCTGCCCAAATTTTTTAATTTGAAGGGTATAGCTGCCCGATTATTCTGATTTTAATCGAAGGGCATAGCTGCCAGAGCTTTTAACTTGGTTGTCTTAAGGGCATAGTTGCTTGAGTTTTTCAGTTTGATTTCATAAAGGACATAGCTACCCGCACCTTTTATTTTGATCACATGAAGGGTATAGCTGCCTGAACTTTTAAGTTGATTGCGTCATGGGCATAGCTGCCCGGATTTTCCAAAGATGATTTCAAGCCAAGGGTATAGCTACCCAAATTTTCAGGGATTAAATTTTAAGATTTATAGTTCAATATTTATAATTTTAGATTACAAGATTTAGGGTTCAAACCCTAAATGCTAAAATAAAAATAGATTTAAGGATATAGGGTTTAGGATTTAAAATTTAGAGTTTAGGATTTAGGGTATCAGGGTGTTAGGTTTAAGGTTTTAGGTTTTTAGGATTATCATTTTAAGGTTTTTATGTTAAATTTAGGGTTCAGGAATTAGAATTAGGGCTTAGTTTTTTAAATTTTAGGGATTAGAGTTTAGGATTTAAAATTTAAAGTTCAGGTTTTAAGGTTTGGGGGATTTACAATTAAGGGGTTAGGATATAAAAGTTATGAACTTTAGGATTTAGAGTCTAGGGTTTAGGATTTAGAGTTTAGGGGGTTTAGGATATAAAGATAAGAATTTAAAGATTTAGAGTTCGAGGTTTTGGGTTTAAGATTTAGGGTTTAATGTTTCAAAATTTTAGGATGCAGAGTTTAATGTTTTAGGTTTTTAGGGTTTAGGATTCAAGATTGAGGATTTAGAATTTACAGTTTAGGATTTAGAGTTAAAGGTTTACGGGTTTGTGGTTTAGGATTAAAGAATGAGAGCTTGAGGTTTTTGTAAGTAACCGGGCATGCAAACTTGACAATCAAAATGCAGCGGAAAGATCCGGTACTCATGGAGGATCCATGTGAAACAGAGTAAACCGAATAAACAAAATCGTACCTAGATGAGAACCATTTCTAACGCGCAGGTCTACCTAACCCTTTGCTAATATTGTACTCTTTCTCAGATCCTGCATATTTACACAAATGTGAGAACCACATCTGGTATCTAATACCCATGATGTAGAGATAGAGATATTAGCTACTATAACAAAAATACCTGAAGCGGAAGTCTTACTTCCCTTCTGTTTCTCCACCTCTTCAAGGTAAATAGGGCAGTTACGCTTCCAATGGCCAGGTTTCTTACGATGGAAACATTGTCCTTCCTTTGCAACACCACCTTTGGGTTTCAACACTTGCGAAGAAGACGAACCAAACTTTTTGGCAGATTTCTTCTTCTTGCTCTTTCCCTTTCCTTTGCTATTTCCAACCATCAATATGCTGTTGGATTTATTTGCCTTCATCTGTTGCTCAACTGTCCCTAACATGTTAAGCAACTCAGACAAGGATTTGTCAAGATGATTCATAATGAAATTCATGACAAATTGGCTGTAACTATCCGGCAACGAATGCAGGACTAGATCAACAGCCAACTTCTTCTGCAAAGGAAAACCCATACCCTCAAGGCTCTCAATGTATCCAATCATCTTGAGTACATGAGGCCTGATTGGTGATGACTCAGCCATCTTGCATTGGAACAATGCCTTAGAGGTCTCATACCTCATGCCTTGCATGCTCTTCAAAGAGCATTTTCAGGTGTTCGATCATATCGAATGCACCCAAGTTCTCATGTTGCTTCTGAAGCTCAGAGTCTATGTTAACAAGCATAAGGCAAGCGACATCCAATACCTCATCGATATGCTTCTTGTAAGCATCTCTTTCCGCCCTAGGAGCAATAGGTGCCGGTTCAATAGGAACAGGCCCTTCAAGGACATACAATTTCTTTTCTTGTTTGAGGACTATCCTCAAATTGCGATGCCACTTTAGGAAGTTATTCCCATTAAGTTTTTCCTTCTCAAGGACAGATCACAGTGATAGTGTACTTGTGTTTTGTGCCATGATTACTCTACAACAATGATCAACTCACACAAATCAGAGTCATGTATACATAAAATCATTTAACAAGAAATTCTATTAAATGATGCTCCTACTATTAATCAAGATAATGATAAGTAGGCCAAGATCTATATTTCACTACAAGATAAGTCAGCTTTGGCTGATTGCTTACATCACAGTTATTTAGGTAGACAACTCTTGTCAATTACATCTCATGCAACTCTTGGATAGTTGAGTGAACAACAATTGTTCTTGTCTATCTCATAGACTTAGCTCAACTCTTTGCCTCTAAGTTCTCAATCCTATTGAGATGGCCTAGTTAAGTTCAACCCATAATAAGCAGTTTGGATATTACAATTATCCCATCGCACCTTGCTAGGATAAACATTGGTACCTTGCTTTGGCAAAACCTACCAAGTGTTGATCTAAGCAATGATGAGTGCTTATCATGGAAGGCAACACAAGAGGAACTTAATATTTATATCAACATATTATGTTTATACATCAAATGCGTATAATCAACAAATCATATATTGATGTTTTGTAAATTTGGAAACCAAAAATACATAAGAACATCGATGTCTAACATTGAACATCGATGTTGTAAGAATCTGATTCTCCCAACTACTTGGCAGTGCTCAAGAACATCGATGTCTTGATCTAAACATCGATGTTTTTGAGAATCTGGAACTCCAAACTATTTGCCAGAGCTCAAGAACATCGATGTTTTTAGAGTTCTAGAAGTTCAAGATTTCTGGCAGTCCTTTTAACATCGATGTCTAGCTTTTAAACATCGATGTTTGAGACTTTTGGAATCTCAAACTAATTTAGCAGTGCTCTAGAACATCGATGTTTAACTCTTGAACATCGATGTTTGAGAGTTCTGCCAAGGCCACTCGTCATGAGAACATCGATGTTTAACTCTTGAACATCGATGTTTCAAGATTCTGCCAAAGCCAATCTTCATTAGAACATCGATGTTTGTCACACAACATCGATGTTTGGAAGATCCAGCCAAGGAAAAACTCATGTGAACATTGATGTTTGTGAGATGTCTTGGCTTTGCTGTACTAGAACGACAATCGTTCCATACAAAAATCGACAATCGATTTTTCCTTCTCAAACTCATTCGACTTACTGCCAAGAACACATTGATTGAAATAACATACCAATCAAGCATTCATTGTCAAAACATTTTTGACAAACACCAACCTAAACATGTATCATGTATACAAAATTGAAATTCAACATATCACATATGCAAATGAATTCACCATATCACATATACTAAGATGAACATCTAATTCGGTTTAGCGTTTCACAAGAGGCTCCGCTACCACTGTAATTAACCGGGCATGCAAACTTGACAATCAAAATGCAGCGAAAAGATCTGGTACTCATGGAGGATCCATGTGAAACAGAGTAAACCGAATAAACAAAATCGTACCTGGAATTGGTTGAGATCTTTCACTCAACTGTTTAGTTGAATCAGCAAGAACCGGACAGAAATTCTGCTCCTCTATGGTATCCACACAAACCGTTGATAACTAGCCAGAAATCGTCTCACGATTACCAACCCGAGCACTCCCGACCAACAGTGCTAATAGTAGATTTTCGGGAGAAAGAACATATGTTTGTGGTGTTTTCTTTCTTTCTCAAAGAAAGGGGATGTATGTGCGTGTTCTTAAAAGTCTGAAGAACTCTCTCAAGTCTCAAGAACTCAGAATTGCAAGAGCAAGATAATCTGATTACCCTTCATACTATACTCATTCTCAATCAAAGCATAGTTTAATTAAACAAATGGCTAACATAATGGTCCACCAACTATCATGATTATGATTCCCATTATCTTCTCCACCACTAATGCATTATCATATATCAACACATCACATCACTAATTCTGGTTCAATAATTCAGACAATTAGTGAACCAAAACGACCCTGGTCCAACCACGGTCCAACTATGTTCCAACCACCTGGTCGAACCACGGTCCAACCATGGTTCAACCACCAGCTCGGATCAACAGTTCTAAGTGTCTGACCCTGTAGGCACTTGTAACGTTTGGCAATAATTGTAAAATCTCATTTTACAGTTATGAACAATGAGCGGTGTCTAGCAACACATCATTGCTACCCAAACGACAAGATCAGTACTGATTCATTATGCCTCGGAACATGTCATCGTCCTTTCATCCCATTATCAAGATCAAACACGAGACATGGAATACGTCAATCTCGTATAAGTTTAATCTAAGTTTCTTGATCCCGAGTTAATTGTGTAAAACGGATACTAATGATATCACCATATCACATAATCCGAGCATGGCCACGCATTTACAGTTCAACTCTATCAAGAGGCCCATCTGATAATATACCCGTTATAAGGGTTGGACGAATCCAATCTTGATCATACAAAACCCACTACACATTATATCATTTACCCAATGATTACACTAAGGTCTACTCAGTTACGAATAGCCAAGAGTAATATCAGAGTATATGACTCACATGTTGGGAACCTTGATGATCTCAGGTCTAAGGACAATACATATAAGAACCACTAATGACAATCATATAACGTTCCATGTAGTGTTCTTATGTCGGGTCAGTCCAGACGACAAGTTCTCTAACTTGTACCCGTATGTAGAATTCATATCTCATATAATTCTCAACATACGCCAGTCTTAATTTATTATTACAACCCGTCCATAATAATAATCGACTAGGGACATTTTAAGAATATAGAATATTCTAGGGTTATAAATATGTGCAAGCGTTTATCTCATAAACATATTTATTGGAATAACCTTAATGTATATACATGACTGTATACAATCATCCAATGATTGGCTTTTTAGGGTTTAAAATTTAGAATTTAAGGTTTAGGATTTGGAGCTTAGGGTTTAAGGATTTATGGTTTAGTATTTAAGGCTTTTAAGATTTAGAATTTAGAGATTTAGGATATAAATTTTAGGGTTTTAGAATTCAATGTTTTTGGTTTTGTGATTTACGGTTTTGAATTTAGGAGTTTAGCATTTAGTGTTTTTGACTTACTACACTTTATATCATAAATTGTAAACCCTAAAGGCCAACGTTTGTAATGATGTGCATTAAGTGTTTCGAGTATCCCATTTTTTAACATATTTTGTGTGAAATCATAAAAAATATTTTAGAGCTTTGTAGCGACAAAATAATATTATTTAGACTTATAAGGACTAAAACTAAGTAAAGATAACAGAAAATTAGAGAGAAATATGGTCGGAACCCTAATTGGTCTTCTTTCTAATCGTTATAGCATTCGAATGTGTCGTTTTTTCTGTTATAGGGCTCAAAACGAATTTTCGGTATAAATTATAGAACCGGCAGTATATTTGTGCCTTTTTCTTACCATATGCAAAGAGGTGCAACTTTTGCACATGCTTCGTTTCTTATTGGTTATAAGCAACTACTACAATTCCTGGAAGTATCACTCAGTAGAAGATGACCATCGGCAAATTCGTTTCTGTAAGGATACCGTTATTGTCGCCACGAGACATGGAGAACAATTCAGGTATGCTGCAGGTGCCCAGTGTGATTACCAAAAAAAGGAAGAACATACAGTAAAGCCCCACCCGGGGCTCGCGCGTCGTACATAGAAAATTTTATTGGAACTAGAGCATGAAACAAATGTTTCTATATAATAATTAACATGAAAGCTTACAGCCCAAGAAAATAATGAATTTCTTATTAATGGTTCAGGAGCTCATCGAATCCTCCTATAGATTTAGCCACATGCAGTCCATTACACAAGTTTGTAGACATATATATATATATATATACCCATGTTCCCCTCTTCGGAGAAGCCACTGCACTCCACTATGCTCACTTCTCATCTACCATCTTCTCTAGTTATCTTAGTACCATTTTAGCTAGGTCACAGAAAAGGCAGCACTATCAAAGTACCTCACCCCCTGATTGCCCTAGTTTAGAGTTGATTCGTCGGCATCTTCTGGAAGATGACCACTCCCAAAAGATTGACACAACAACTAATTCACCCATGATCCATTGTCGGAGTTCTTCAAGCATAAAAAAGAACTGGAGTAATATTCTAAACTCCAGGGCTTGTCAATCTCTAGTTTCAAAGTCTTTGACCTCTTTTTCTCTGAGTCTTTGGGACTTTCACGGGTCTGTCAGTGATAATTTCCAGCGGAACCGAACCCATGAAGTTGAGAGAACAGCCAGTACAATCAGCTTTGAACCACAAACCAACACAACGACACCTTCTTCTCCTAAATCCCCAACAGAAACGAGGAAATACAGGGGAGTGAGGAGGAGGCCGTGGGGGACATACGCAGCGGAGATTAGGGATCCCAAGAGAAGAGGATCAAGAATATGGCTGGGGACTTATAACACTCCTGAGGCAGCAGCTCTGGCATATGACAGATCTGCTTTCAAGAAGCGTGGGGCAAAAGCGAAGCTTAATTTCCCACATTTGATTGGCTTTGATACCGATGACACTAAACCAACTAGAATGACCATAATGCCATAATCTTATTCTTCACTGTCATTCGAATCTGATGATGTAAGGGTTTTTGGGTTTTTTGGGCCCTCATTTGGTTTGGCCAATTTTGTACCCCGATTTTTTTTTGAACGGTCATATACCCCGACTTTGTATGGGCAGGTCAAACGTGATCCTCCGGTCAAGTACCTGCTGATGTGGAGGGCTGCCCGGATTTGAGTTTTGTGAGGTGTTTCAAAACGACGTCGTTTTTGCGTGTTAGGTGGACAAGTCAGATCCACGTGTCTATGTGGGTTCCTTATGTTATCGACCCGAGTTTTTTACCCAAACAACTCAAAAACCAATGGATACCATATGAAACCCCCCCAAAACCCGACTCCAACCAAGAAAACCCACCCCAAATGAATTAATTTTTTTCAATTGATTTTTTGTCATCTTTTTCCTCCTCTCCTAGCCACCACTACACCTTCCTTTCTTCTTCACGCCACAACCACCCACACAGCCACCTTTCCCTTCTTCCCTCTCATCCCTCACCCCCACTTCCCCACCCCCTCCTACCCCGGCATTGAGCATCCAAAATCCCAAATCCATAAAAAAATACCACCAACAATCCAGCCCCAATACTCACGCCTCCATCATCCCACCAAACACAAAGAAGACACCAAAGAAATAGCAGTTAAACTACCCCTCTCACCTGACAAATCGTCTCACGCTCGTCACCGCTTCACGCCACTGTTCCCACCAAGCTCTGACGAGCAAACACGAAGGGGAGAGAGAGATGCTCGTGGCCTTCCGATCTGGCGATGGTGGCGGCGCTGGTGGATGCAGTACGTCTGTTGGAAGCCCAGATCCAAATGCTCAATTTTTCGGTTCAAATGTTTAGGAATTCTGTTGGAATTGCATAGAACATTACAAATTCATGGCTGTCGTGATTAATTTCCCATACCAGATGATTGTGGGAAATTAGCATCTCTTGTTCAATTAAAAATTCATGGCTGTCGTGGTTAAGTTATATTCCAAAGTATATATTTGGTTGTATTACTTGATTGTGTTGGATTTGGAAAAAAATAAAGGAAAGGATGGACAAAACTGGAGAGAAGGGGGGCACATCTCTTTGGGGATCTTGGTGGATTTTGGTTGTCGGTGCTCTATTGGGGTGGGTATCAAATTGTCAATCTATTTCTTTTTCTTATTTTTAATTCTTTGAAGATAAATGTGTTGAAAATAATGTTTTGCTAACATCTCTTTATCTCATTCAGGTTTTGATAATGCCAAATCCACCTTGTATTAAGAAGATCATTATTATGGAGCAAAAAGAAATAATCAAGAGCAAAGCCTTATGACATCAAAGAGTTCAAGAATGGATGTCACAAGATCAAGCAAGAAGAAAATAATGAGTTAGGAACTCAATTTTGTACAAGGTTAAACATTCAATGCCTCTAAGTTATTGGCTCAAACAAAATCACTTTTACTCATGCATCAATTTGATTTTATTTCAATCACATTTATGCCTTCCGAGGCATGAACATCGATGTCCCAATTATGCACATCGATGTCCTTCCTTGAAACCAATCTTTCGAGAAGGTTTCTAAGCTTTGAACATCGATGTCCAAAATTGGAACATCGATGTCCTGCACTAAAATAATTTTTCCAAAAGTAGGCAGTAGTTTATAACATCGATGTCCAGTTTCTGAACATCGATGTCCTCATGACCGTTATGCTAAAAAAATTGCTTTAAAGAGTTTGAACATCGATGTCCTATTTCATAACATCGATGTCCTATTGAATCAGGTCTCAAGATGGTTTTGGGAATGTCCAAAACATCGATGTTCAACTAATGAACATCGATGTTATTTTGGCTCAGGTTTTGAACGAAGAAATTTTTCTAAGGCCATAACATCGATGTCATAATTGCCAACATCGATGTTCTTAAAATTAGTTTTCAAATTCCTTGGCAGAGGTTTGGAAACATCGATGTTCACCATGAGAACATCAATGTTATTTGGTCTCGGGTCTTGGACAATGTTTTGGCTAACATCGATGTCCATTTTGAGAACATCGATGTTCTAGTGACCGTTAGCCCAATAATTCATATTCACTGGCCAGGACATCGATGTCCACATTTACAACATCGATGTCCATATGACCGTTGGACCTATAAATGCATATTCAAGGCAAGAACATCGATGTCCTGGATTTGAACATCGATGTTCAGCCGTCATGGGCAGACACACTTTTTATCTTCCCATGACAATTTGTCTAAAGTTGTTTTGATTTGTTTCCCCAACAGTCATATAAGCTTTTAGACATATAAATAGAGCATTTACACCTCTGATCAATAAGTGATTGACTCTCTACAATTTCAAGCATTCATTGTTATACATACATATCATTTTTGAGCCAATATTATTGAGAATTGAGAGTTGCCTTATAGAGCTTACTTTGTGTACTCATACCTACTCTTGAAGAGAGTTTTTGCTTTGAGTGACTTAATTGTAATCACACACCTTGAGGGAGGATTATTCCCTTGTAGTGAATTCATAGGAAGAGGGTCTTCTTTCTGTGGGAAAAGTCTTGAAGTGTTGAATCTTCAAGCAGGAGTTGTAAACGGTTTGTTAAGCACCCGGAAGCTTAACAGTGATAGTGGAATCTCCGAGAGAGTCTCTCGGAGGACTGGATTAGCCACACGGGTTGTGTGTGTGTGAACCAGTATAAATCGGTTTGCCTTTCTCTCCTTTTTAATTCCGCAATTATTATTGTTTAAAGTTTTAATTAGTTCTTAATTGCTAATTCACCCCCCCCCCCCCTCTTAGCTTGTTTGGGTTTACAATTGGTAGCAGAGCGAGGTCTCTTTGTTTAGGATTAAACTCCTTGAGTAAAGATCATGGCTTTTGAGGGGTATAATATTCACAAAGCTCCTTTCTTTGACGGTATAAACTTTGACTATTGGAAAGTTAGAATGCAAATGTTTCTAGAGGGTCAAGGCTTAGAAATTTGGGAGATTGTTGAGAGTGGTTGGAGTAGGCCACCTAAACCTTTGAGTGATTGGAGTGAAAATGAGAAGAAGAAAGGGACTCTAGATGCCACAGCTAGAAACTCTTTACTATGTGCCTTAAGTAAAGAAGAATTTGAGAGAATTAGAATTTGCAAGAGTGCTCATGAAATTTGGACACTCCTATGTACAACTCATGAGGGAACAAACCAAGTAAAAGAATCCAAGACCAATAGGCTTATGAGAGAATATGAGCTTTTTACAATGAAACCTAATGAGTCCATCTATGATATGAGTACTAGGTTTTCAACTTTATGTAATAACCTTGTGAGCCTAGGCAAGACCATAAGTGATAAGGAGAAAGTTACTAAAGTGTTAAGATCCCTGAGTAAGGAGTGGGAATCCAAAGTTACAGCTATTGAAGAGGCAAAAGATCTTAATGTTCTATCCTACAATGAGCTAATAGGTTCTTTGATAGCTTATGGAATGAAGTTTGAAGGCAAAGTAGAAAAGAAGAAAGACCTTGCCTTGAAGATTCAAGATTCCGAAGAGGATGCAAGTGACAGAGATGATGATATGGCTCTAGTCACAAGGAAGTTCATGAAGTTCCTCAAGAAGAAGAGATTGCAAAAAGGGAGGAATATGAAGAGCACCTCTAAATATGAAGATACAAAGAAAAATCCGGTTGTTTGCTACAAATGCAACAAACCCGGTCATATTAAATCAGAGTGTCCATACAAAAAGAAAGCAAGAATTGATTCTTCAAAAAGCACAGGAAAGAAAATCATGGTGGCATGGGATGAAGATGACACATCATCAAGTGACTCGGATAGTGATGAAGATGCACATATATGCTTCATGGCTCTTGAAGATGATGAGGTAAAAGATTCCTCTAATGACTTTACATTTGAAGAATTACATGATGCGTTCATTAACTTGCATGAAGAACTTGAGAAGTCACTGAAAATGAATCAAACTTATAAAAAGCAACTCATAACTCTTAAAGAAGAAATGCATACCCTTGATGTGTCTTACAATGAACTAAATGAAACAATATCTTCTAATGTATGTGCTTGTGTTGTGTTGGGAAAAGAGAATGAGTCTCTTAAATCTCAAGTTGAGGATTTAGAGAAAACCTTAGAAAAATTTACAAAGGGAAGAGATAGTCTTAATCTCCTTTTAGGACAACAAAGAAATTCAACACAAAAGGAAGGATTAGGAGCATCCAATATGTCATATGAGGTGAAACCCATTGTGCAAAATGCTAAAACACATGTACATAGTGCTTCATCTTCTACTCAACATAATAAATCACATATTCATAACCCAAGATCACATACTCATCATAGAAGGTCAAATGCTCAAAAAGCAAGACCATATGTAAGTAATAGTAGATCCCATTATGCTAGATTGTATGCCAATAGTAGAAGACCACATGTACACAATGCTGAAAATGGAAGATCTTATAACACTAAACCAAGCACACTTGGTAGAAGTTCATATACTTATAATACTAGAACACAAATCAATGATATTACGCCACATGCTAGATCGTTTGCATACAATGCAAAATCTTATGGTTACAATTCAAAAGCACAAATATATAGAGCTAGATCATCTCATAACTATGCTAAGTTACATACCTATGGTGGAAGGCAACAATCATACCATGATAGTGCTCGTGATCATTCTTATATTCCTTCCATCACATGCTATAATTGTGGTAAACATGGTCATGGAATTCGTACTTGCATGTTCATGAGAAAGAATTCACATGTAAGATATGTTTGGGTACCTAAAGGTACTAGAGCTAACATTCAAGGACCCTAGATTGATTGGGTACCTAAATCTTGTTTATTTTTGTAGGATGACAAAGATGAGTGGGTACTTGATAGTGGATGTTCACGCCATATGACGGGTGATCAATCAAAGTTCTCATCATTGAAAGGTAAAGGTAAAGGTAAAGTAACCTTTGGGGATAGCTCTAAGGGTAAAATACTTGGTATTGGTGATATTGGTTCTAATCCTACTATTGAGCATGTTCTTCTTGTTGATAACTTGAAGTTCAATCTCTTGAGTATAAGTCAACTATGTGACAAGGGATATAGAGTAACCTTTGAATCTACTAAATGCATGGTTACTAGATGTATTGATGATCACTTACTTTTTGTTGGGAAAAGAATTGGAAATCTTTACTCGATCAATCTAAAAGAAGTTGCTAACAATGATATTAAGTGTTTTAGTGCAAAGATGGAAACACCTATTTTATGGCATAGAAGGCTTGGACATGTCAATTTGGAATTAATATCAAAACTATCCAAGAAGGATCTAGTTAAGGGTCTACCAAAGCTCAAATTTGAGAAAGATGGAGTATGTAGAGCTTGTCAACTTGGAAAGCAAGTTAAAAGCTCCTTCAAAGCCAAAAATATGGTAACTACTTCTAGACCTCTTGAACTCTTGCATCTTGATCTTTTTGGTCCTATGAGGACAACTAGTCTTGGTGGTATGAATTATGCTTTTGTTATTGTTGATGATCACACTAGATTTTCTTGGGTTATATTTCTTGCCAGTAAAGATCATGCTTTGTATGAGTTTGGATGCCTTGTTAGACGTTTACAAAATGAAAAAGGTTATAAGATCTCTAAAATTAGAAGTGACCATGGTGGTGAGTTTGATAATCTTTTGTTTGACCATTATTGTGAACAATGTGGCATTGAACACACCTTTTCTACTCCTAGAACACCACAACAAAATGGGGTTGTTGAGAGAAGAAATCGAACATTGCAAGAAATGGCACGCACTATGATAAATGAAAATGATATACCTTCATACTTTTGGGCCGAAGCGGTTAATACCGCGTGTTATGTGCTAAATAGAGTTTCCTTAAGGCCTATTCTTAAGAAAACACCTTATGAACTATGGTATGGTAGAAAACCCAATATTGATTACTTTAAGGTGTTTGGATCCAAATGCTACATTCTCAATACCAAGGACAATCTTGGTAAGTTTGATGCTAAGTCGGATGAAGGTATATTTCTTGGTTATTCTATCACTAGTAAAGCCTATCGTGTGTATAACAAAAGGACTCTTCTTGTTGAAGAATCCATGCATGTTGTATTTGACGAAGTTGATTTAAATGGTGATAGAGATGATGATATAATAGATTTCACACATAGACCTTCACCAACAAATACAAGTGAATCCAAAAATGATGATGCTTCTGCCTCACAAACCTTTGATGTACGAGAGAAGGAAAAGGAAACTATCGAAGGACAAGGTAATGTGGAAATTAAGGTACCAAGAGGACATTCTCCTAGTGCAATTCTCGGGGATCCTACAAAAGGGGTAGTTACAAGATCGTCATTACATAATTTAAATGGTCATATTGCATTCTTATCACAAGTTGAGTCTAAAAATATTAAAGATGCTATTAATGATGAAAGTTGGGTTATTGCTATGCAAGAAGAGTTAAATCAATTTGAGAGAAGTCAAGTTTGGAATCTTGTTCCCAGACCTAATGATCATCCCGTTATTGGTACTAAATGGGTCTTTAGGAATAAGTTGGATGAAAATGGCATTGTTGTAAGAAACAAAGCTAGGCTTGTTGCTCAAGGATATAATCAAGAAGAAGGTATTGATTTTGATGAAACATTTGCTCCGGTTGCTAGAATAGAATCTATTCGCTTGCTTCTTGCATATGCATCTTATAAAGCGTTTAAATTGTTTCAAATGGAAGTCAAGAGTGCATTCTTAAATGGCTATATCATGGAGGAAGTGTATGTTGAGCAACCCTCTGGTTTTGAAAATCATGAATTTCCTCAACATGTGTTTAAACTCAAAAAGGCACTCTACGGTTTGAAACAAGCTCCAAGAGCTTGGTATGAAAGGCTAAGTAACTTCCTTGTTTCTAGTAGTTTTACAAGAGGAAAGGTTGATACAACTTTGTTTGTCAAATCTCATGTGCATGAATTACTCATTGTTCAAATATATGTGGATGATATTCTTTTTGGTGCTACTAATGAGTTTTTGTGTAAGGAATTTGAAAAGTCCATGCAAAATGAATTTGAAATGAGTTCCATGGGGGTGTTAACTTATTTCCTTGGATTTCAAGTAAAACAACTTGAAGGAGGTATTTTCATTAATCAAGCCAAGTATACAAAGGAGTTACTCAAAAGATTTGGGATGGATGGTGCTAAGATTAGCACAACACCCATGAGCACTACCACTAAGCTTGACAAGGATGAGGAAGGTAAAGATGTTGATATCAAGCTATATCGAGGTATGATCGGAAGTTTACTTTACCTAACGGCTACTAGACCGGACATCATGTTTAGTGTTTGTCTATGTGCACGATTTCAAGCTTGTCCAAAAGAGTCTCATTTACGTGCTATTAAACGCATTTTTAAGTATCTTAAAGGGACTCCCAACCTTGGTCTTTGGTATCTATAGAAAGAGTACTAGTGGTACATGTCAATTTCTTGGTCAAGCATTAGTCTCATGGTCTAGCAAAAAGCAAAATTCTGTAGCTACTTCTACTACCGAAGCGGAATATATAGCTGCAGGTTCTTGTTGTGCTCAAGTTTTGTGGATGAAACATACTCTCGAAGACTATGGCTTGAAGTTTGAATCTATTCCTATTTACTGCGATAGTACTAGTGCCATCAATCTCACTAAGAATCCTATCCAGCATTCACGAACAAAGCATATAGAGATTAGACATCATTTTATTCGTGATCATGTGCAAAAGAAAGATATAACACTTGATTTTGTCAAGACCGACGGATAACTTGCAGATATCTTCACCAAGCCTTTGAAAGAAGATCAATTCACAAAAATAAGGCTGGATTTGGGCATGTGCAACCCTCCTTGAAGAACTCATACTATGAAGGCCAATTAGGCAAAATGATAGGGGGAACAAAGTAGAACTGAAGGCTAATCCAGAATTTTAGCAACATGATCGATGTTGAGTATCACAATATCGATGTTCAGGTAAGTTCTCTAAACTAATTAAATTTTGCTTTGGTACATGCTGAATTAACATAAACTCACAAGATTTTATTGATTTCATACAATCACGCTTACAATCACACACACACAATTACATTGTTTATATTTTACAATCACTCTTACAAACAAGAAACGCAGAATTACATCATACATATTCATTACAATTACTACCTGCTTCTAACGATTTGGAACAGCTGTGATAGTAAAACTTGTAGGAGTATTAACTATGTTAACCCTAACGCTATCGTTCCATGCGAACCACATTCCACCGGAATTGTTCTGACCCGAAAGCTCTAACCGGTGCGCTGATGGGAAACGTAGAGGAATAACTCCGTGGTTTACTCCAGCCTGCCAGCAAGTCTCTGTTAGAAGAACCATATTTGGTTTATACTGATTCTTCAAGTCTCGCAGGGTCCGAACAAGTCTTGGGAGCGTCTTGTGATCCCTCTGCAGTTCCTTGCCAGAAGACGAACCTTTGGCCAAGTCGGCGGAATGACCCCTACTCGAGGAACGCTCCGAGCCGTCATTGAAATTTGGTAGTAACTGCCCTCGTTCAGAGCTTCATAAGACGGCTCCAACAGCAACTCCTGAAACCTGTCAGAAATGAAGAACATAGTTGAATTAGCTGTGCCATAGTAGGATGTTCGAAGGGAATTTTGATCCTCCAAGTAGATGGTCTCCTCCATAGGAGTGGCAAAGAATCGGGTCGAATAGACTTCAGTTACGAAGACCAATCGAGGAATCCGTCCAAGTCCCTCTGGCAGTGCCTCCTCATGCTCATTTATTAAGCTATAAGCCAATCGGTTTCTCCTTCCTAAGGAGGCTCCCTCGACAAAGAATACGGAGGATGGGGCAGGCATTCTCGTTATTGAGGTTTTAAATTTTCTCTCTTTAGTCAGAAATGTTTTCTTTACTTTTACTCCTCTAATTATTGACTAATCAATGCCTTGCCTTTTATAGCAAATTTGTTTATCACTGTTTTATAGCCTGAACTGCACCTATTGCCGGAAACTACAAAAGGCTGACTACTCTACACTTAGGTGCCAACTGGTTGTGTCCCTTCAAAGATTACTTTCTTTGAAATTATTGCCACAACACACACCAATACCCGTCTTACCTTTAATTAAATACGGGATGCAATTGTTTATACGTGTTTGAGTCACATCGATCATGCATTATTTGTGAACTCTGGCTCCTTCCTTTGATGCCTCTATTCATGCACTTACTACAGGCTAACTTTGCCAATTCATTTATTACTAACCGCCAATTTTTCCGATAATCACGCATCTGGTTTTTGAAAATCTTGGCATCGAATTAATTATTGATTCATCACGGGGATTTACTGTCTGATTAGTCGGGCATAAGAGGCAACCAAAGTCTAACTGACAAGACATTTTCACGAGCCCGGTGCATTTACGACAAGGAGAAAATGTTTCTTGGTGGCAGAGAGGCCTCCTCACTGTATGTTAAAATTGTTACACATGTTTCATTTTACTAAATCTAGTGCATTATCTTTGCTAACTTGAGCATCCGAGGCTCGTCTACCTAAGTTTTGCAGGTACCCCTCACTAAGGCCAAAAGACAGGGGGAACCGGAAGAACCACAAATTGGATAAAACATGTGAAGCCCATACACCATCAATGTTTTGTATCGGAACATCGATGTTCAGTAAGTATTCTTTTCTTTCCATCTTTTTCAACATCAATGTTTTACACACCAGAGGGTGTGCAACATCGATGTCCCAAATCCGAACATCGATGTTCTCTTTGCTTCACCATTCCACAGCATCGACCCGAGAGCACATAACATCGATGTCCAGAATACCGACATCGATGTCCTTTCTTTCCCGGTCTTTACAAGACTCGGACCCGAGAGCAAATAACATCGATGTTCAACTAATGGACATCGATGTTCCGGTTCCATTTTTCAAAAAAAAGAGTCGTTAGCCACTTCCAGACTACACCCAATAGTACAAAATCAACCAAACAGTACAGGACATCGATGTTACAATCTTGGACATCGATGTTCAGCTGCAGATTTTCAAAAAAATATAGCCGTTGGGAGATTTCTGATCGTTGTTCTTCATGGCTGTTACTAGCCGTTATAGCTCCCAACAGCTATTTTTTGCTGCCTCTTATATATTGCTCCACATTTCAACCCTTCTCCCCACTATATCCAAGTCATCTTCTTCCATTCTCTACTTCATATCCTTCCACACTCCAATCATGGGCAGACAAGGCAAAACACCCGTGAGACAACCCTCCAAACGGGGAGGTCCTTCTTCCTCTTCATCTAAAATACCTTTGGACGACCAATCCGCTGTTTGGTTCACCTCACGTGCACAACTCACACTCTATCAATCACTCTTTCACACTCGTCAAATTTTTCCTCCCCGGTATCTTCCGGTCTCGTATCCGAGAGAGAAGCACTACACAAGGCTTGAAGAGCACCTTCGAGCATCTGGATTGTGGGATTTCGTAACCAAGCGAAGCAATCAATATAGTGCCGATTTTACCAAAGCCTTCTACACCACCCTCAATCGCGATGGTGACGTGTTGACACCTCAAGTGAATGGAACTGCTATCTCTTTGACTCTCGAGCAATTCGGGGCTGTTTCCGGCTTACCATTTCAGGGTGAGGATATTGCTTCTTATGGCGGTCCTCATTTCATCACGACCCATGAAGCTCCTCTTTTGCAAGCGCTCGGTTTCACGGAAGTTGTCCGTACCGCCCTTCCAAAAGACCAACAATTCACTCTCTTCCTCCGGAGTTAGCACAAGACAAAATAGAGTAGTGGGCCCACTAGTTCGGTGCTGGGCCTTTAGTATGGCAGGATAGATAACTCCTACACTTCTATGAGGTACGGTAAGAGGTAGTACGAGGGTAATTAACCCGTGCAAAACACGAATACGTGTACTGGCTGATAGGCAGAGTTAGGTGCCATCATCCTCTGCCCTATCCCATCCTGGGTTGGACATTCTCCTACAAGCCGGCATTGATGCTCGGGAAGGTCCCCAAGTCTCTCATACCAAGACGTGGGCAATTAGTGATGACACCTTCCGAACTGGTAGACCCGAGCAAGCCCCCAGGATTCCCTCGGGTGAGAGTTCCGCAGCACCAACTCGTCCCGAACCCGCTCCTCAAGTTTCTATCGTCACTCTTGAATCGATTGCAGCCTCTCTTACCCATCTTCAAAGGAGTATTAATAGCATGGGACGGTCCATTGATCGCATTGACTTTGAAGTTCAACGCCAAGGGCATGCTCTTCGGTCCTACTTTGATAGAGTCACTATCAACCTCCACCCTATCATACAACCTTTCAGGGCTATGATTTCGGAGCTGAGGGAGAAGATGATGATGAGCCCTATGATCCTACTGTGGCCAGTGATCCTATGGACATGGACGCGGCGAATGAAGAAGAAGACGTTGCTGCCGAAAATGAAGAAGATGACGATAATGATGATGGGAACTAACACCCCTATTTCTATTTCTTTTTCTCTTATGTTATCTTTCATGTTCTTTCATTTGAATAAGAGCTTGTTTTTGTCCTTTCAATTTCTTTTTGCTAATGCCAAAAGGGGGAAAACAACTTAATATGTATGTGTATGTGCACCAAGTTCAAAAAGTTCAACTTAAATGGTATCATGGCTAAAACATAGGGGGAACTCTAATAAGCACATACCTCAATTTGTTTGTCATTATCAAAAAGGGAGAAATTGTTGAAAATAATGTTTTGCTAACATCTCTTTATCTCATTCAGGTTTTGATAATGCCAAATCCACCTTGTATTAAGATGATCATTATTATGGAGCAAAAAGAAATAATCAAGAGCAAAGCCTTATGACATCAAAGAGTTCAAGAATGGATGTGACAAGATCAAGCAAGAAAAAAATAATGAGTTAGGAACTCAATTTTGTACAAGGTTAAACATTCAACGCCTCTAAGTTATTGGCTCAAACAAAATCACTTTTACTCATGCATCAATTTGATTTTATTTCAATCACATTTATGCCTTCCGAGCCATGAACATCGATGTCCCAATTATGCACATCGATGTCCTTCCTTGAAACCAATCTTTCGAGAAGGTTTCTAAGCTTTGAACATCGATGTCCAAAATTGGAACATCGATGTCCTGCACTAAAATAATTTTTCCAAAAGTAGGCAGTAGTTTATAACATCGATGTCCAATATCTGAACATCGATGACCTCATGACCGTTATGCTAAAAAAATTGCTTTAAAGAGTTTGAACATCGATGTCCTATTTCATAACATCGATGTCCTATTGAATCAGGTCTCAAGATGGTTTTGGGAATGTCCAAAACATCGATGTTCAACTAATGAACATCGATGTTATTTTGGCTTAGGTTTTGAACGAAGAAATTTTTCTAAGGCCATAACATCGATGTCATAATTGCCAACATCGATGTTCTTAAAATTAGTTTTCAAATTCCTTGGCAGAGGTTTGGAAACATCGATGTTCACCATGACAACATCGATGTTATTTGGTCTCGGGTCTTGGACAATGTTTTGGCCAACATCGATGTCCATTTTGAGAACATCGATGTTCTAGTGACCGTTAGCCCAATAATTCATATTCACTGGCCAGGACATCGATGTCCACATTTACAACATCGATGTCCATATGACCGTTGGACCTATAAATGCATATTCAAGGCCAGAACATCGATGTCCATATGACCGTTGGACCTATAAATGCATATTCAAGGCCAGAACATCGATGTCCTGGATTTGAACATCGATGTTCAGCCGTCATGGGCAGACACACTTTTTATCTTCCCATGACAATTTGTCTAAAGTTGTTTTGATTTGTTTCCCCAACAGTCATATAAGCTTTTAGACATATAAATAGAGCATTTACACCTCTGATCATTAAGTGATTGACTCTCTATAATTTCAAGCATTCATTGTTATTTTTTGAGCCAATATTATTGAGAATTGAGAGTTGCCTTATAGATCTTACTTTGTGTACTCATACTTACTCTTGAAGAGAGTTTTTGCTTTGAGTGACTTAATTGTAATCACACACCTTGAGGGAGGATTATTCCCTTGTAGTGAATTCATAGGAAGAGGGTCTTCTTTCTGTGGGAAAAGTCTTGAAGTGTTGAATCTTCAAGCAGGAGTTGTAAACGGTTTGTTAAGCACCCGGAAGCTTAACGGTGATAGTGGAATCTCCGAGAGAGTCTCTCGGAGGACTGGATTAGCCACACGGGTTGTGTGTGTGTGAACCAGTATAAATCGGTTTGCCTTTCTCTCCTTTTTAATTCCACAATTATTATTGTTTAAAGTTTTAATTAGTTCTTAATTGCTAATTCACCCCCCCCCCCCCCCCCCCCCCCCCCCCCCCCCTTTAGCTTGTTTGGGTTTACAAAATGTTCATAACGAAAGAATAAATGGAGATTAAGTGAAGATATGATCTCTTTTTATCTATTTCATAATGGTCTTAATTATTATGAGTGTAGTTATTATAATGATAAGAATAATAATTAATCATTATCATTATTTACTATTAATAATAATATTGTTATCATTTATTACTATTAATTATTTATTATTATTATCATTATATATAAGTCATTATTACTATTATCATTATACATTCTGGGTGTTTCTAAAAATTCTAAACGGTTGCAAGTTTGGTTTCTGGGTGGCTTTTATTGGTACCCGTCTGGTTTCTATGGCGGTTCGGCCAAGTAAAAAGGTTGGTAGGCTGCAGGGCCCATTGAAAATAGTATTTTAGAAAATAAGATTTTGAAAATAAAACATTAAAAATAAATAAATCACTAATATTTTTAAAAATTAAGATTTACTTATTTTAAAAGATTTTTAAAAATAAAATTTGATTAAAGAAATTAAAAATAATTAAATAAATAATCAAATCGGATTAGTAGGTGGTATCCATTGGGTTTCGGCTCGGTTAGGTAAAGAACCAGGATTGGTAACATGCGGGAGCCCACAAGGACACGTGGATTTCACGTGTCCATCCAACTAGCTAAAACGACGTCGTTTTGGCCCAAGACGACGTCACTTTGGAGCACCTTTCAGACCTCAAATCCGGGCAGCCCTCCGCGTCAGCAGGTACCTGACCGAGGGATCACGTTTGGCCTGCCCATGCAAAGTCGGGGTACCTGCCCAGCCAAACAAAATGTCGAGTACCAAATTGGCCAAACCACTAAACATGGGGGCCCAAAAAACCCAAAAACCCGATGATGTAACGCCAATGTCTAGGCAGAAAATTTAGATCAACAACACATGAAGAATAGCCATATAGTTCCCCTTAGAAACCGCTTCAAGCATTTGGCCTTCAGTTAGTGGTAAATGTTCGTTCAAAATCTTCTCTTCTTATTAGTTTCGTGTTTCAATTTCCTTTCTCCTATTTCCTGAATGATCGTAGTCTTCATACGTAACTAGATCTGGCCATGTCACTTTCAATTATTGCAAACACTACGAGGGATTTTTGTGAGGGATTTTTTTTTTTTTGATAGTAATCGATGACCTTTATTAAAGTGGTAAGAACAAATATGTATAAGGAAGAATTCAAACCGTACAGAGAGCTAACTAAGTCACAAGACTATGAAATGAAATCAACTACCCATACTGCAAGTGCCTGGAATTCCCAGGCCAACCTTCAAACGGCTCCATCGTGGACAGCACATGACCTGCAGAGTAAGGGAAGTGAGGATGGGACACTTTAAACCACCAAGAGCCCTGATTAGCACCAAATCGAAGAACACACCCCTGAATAACGGTGTGGACTCAAAAATCAAGGAGGTTCGTGCGAGCCACAACCACCAGAGCATATCCAAGAAGCATCCAGGCCTTCTGACACCGCGACGAACCCGCCAAGCCGAGCCATTGTGGCAACCATGCCTCAAGGGAACCCGGAACCACCCAAGTAGCACCCCACCACCGTGCTAGGCGCTGCCACAAAGAATGTGCCACCGGACAATGAAGAAGTAGATGATCCACAGTTTCCCAGCTTTTGCGACAGTACGGGCAGAGAGCTTCAGTAATCGTTAAAATTCCCCGAAAGAAGAGAGTCGTCCTACTGGAAGCCCATCACGAAGAGCATGCCACAGAAAACACTCAGCTTTTGGACCATTGGGCTTGTAGCTCATTGGCACTCTTGTGTCAAAAGCACAAGAGGGGTGAGGTATCCGGTTCGAGTCTCATTCTCCTCGACTAGTATCAAAAAAAAAAGCACTCAACTTTTGAGGGCGCCACCGATAGCCAAGGGAGGGGGCGCAGAGGGGAAGGCGATGATCCTGGTCACAAAGCACGCTAAGCCAACTTGGCAGTGAAAACCCCAGTAATAGCCTCCATCCAAAGCCAGCTATCACTTCTAGTAGGAGACAATGTAATCCCAGCCAAACGGAGGTGCATAATTTGACATATCTCGAGCTCTCAAGGGTACAACCTTCTCGAGCAACCACTGCCTTGATCCGAGCATAGGTAGTCTGAATGCCACACCATATGCAAAAAAGCAAGTTCGAAGGAAGATATGCGATAGAGGTGGGGATACACATCCTTCAAACAATGCAAAACAGACCAAGGATCGTGCCAAAAACTACTCTTGCGTCCATCACCAACCTGCAGCTTGAAACCCGTAGACAAACTGCGACCAGATAAGCCCACGAAATCACCACTTTTGACTATACCAGACCAAGTTGGGGAAGCTCTGGTAAGATCAAAGGAAGTTGCAAGTGACGGTGTGGGAATAGCACACTTGGCCTGTGCAATTCTTTGCCATAAGGATCTTTCTTGAGTTCTATAACGCCATAGCCATTTAAAGAGTAGAGCTTGGTTTTTCTCCAAAAGGGACTCCACACCCAAACCCCCTTGAGATCTTGGCAAAGTGATCTTGGACCACGCAATCAGACATAGCTTCTTCTTGTCACCCACACCTCCCCATAAGAAATCTCGTCGCAGACGAACAAGCCGTCTTGCCACCACGAATGGGAGCTTGAACAAAGAGAGGAAATATAGAGGGAGGGATGAAAGCACCGACCGTAAGAGCACTGTCCGACCAGCAAACGAGAGAAACCTCCCTTTCCAAGCACTCAATTTGGAGTGGAACTTGTGAACCACTGGGTCCCAAGTCCGCACCAACCTTATATTAGCTCCCAACGGTAGACCAAGATAGGTGAAAGGAAGCCGTTCGGCTTTGCATAGCAATTTTGCAGCCAAGTGATCCACCATATCAGGCCCCAAATTAATCCCCGCTAAACCACTCTTGTGGAAATTAATGCTAAGTCCAGAGAGTAGCTCAAAACATCATAAAATCCTCTTAAGGTTCATTAAATTCCCCATCTCAGCCATGAAAAAAAGTAACGTGTCATCTGCAAACTGTAGCAAGGTAATCGAAATGCCATTAACCAGAATAGGGGCAATCAATCCTTTCTCGACGGCCATACTAATATGAGTCGGTAACCCCTCAGCAGCTAATAAAAAAAAAAGGGGAGAGAGGGCCCCCCTGCTTCAAACCTCGTTGCATACCAAACTGAGGAGAAGCTGAACCATTGATGAGCACCGAGAGAGATGATGATTGAAGACACGCTCGTATCCATGAAATCCACCGGCTACCAAAGCCCATACGTTCCATGACCTCAATGAGATATTCCCAGGAAATAGAATCATAAGCTTTCCGGAAATCCAGTTTCAAAACAACCGCTTTAGACCGTGAGATCTTAAGAGAATGAACTGTCTCCGAAGCAACCAAAGCATAATCCAAGATGTTCCACCCTGTAATCAAGGCCGATTGTGTACTACTAACCAAGGACTCCATCACCGGCTTAATTCTCTCCAAGAATTTTCTAGATGATTTTGTAAATGCCATGTATCAGAGTGATTGGCCTAAAATCAAAAAAAATCCGGGCAGCTGTCTTCTTTGGTATTAAAGTAATAATAGCACATCAGGCACTTTACGGCAACTGACTTGTGGAAAAAAAGTTCTGCACCAAGTCATACAAATCATCCTTAAGCAAATCCCAGCAATTCTTATAGAAAGAAAAGTTGAACCTTCTGGCCCTGGGCCTTTGAGCTATCGCATGCCCATACAGCTCTCTTAATTTCTTCCATAGTGACAGGACACTCCAAAGAAGTTGCCACCACACTATCCATAGAAGCAAACGGTAAGGACCCGATCTTTGGTCGGCTACCCCCACTCGTAGAGTATAAAGAAGAGAAAAAATTAGTCGCTTCAAGTTTAATATCAAATGATTCACACAGGACCATGCCCCTTCTGTTTTGAGTGAATTCCATTCTTACGCCCTCAACTACAAGCAACCGTTTGAAAGAAATGCGTGTTGCGATCCCCCATTCTACACCAACTAACTCTGTACTTCTGGCGCCGCAAAATCTCCTGTTTTTCTCCATTTGAAAAAATTTACTGCGACAGTCAACGAGATGCTCTTTGTCCAACACAGATAAATCAGATTGTTCAAACTATAACTCTAAACGATCAATATCAAATTGTAGGGAAACAATATTTGTCTCAATATTGCCAAAGAAAGTTTTATCCAGTGCCCTAACTCGAGCTTTAGTCGGCTTAATTTCTTCAACAGAGTGAATCTACCCGGGATTTGCAACTCAATCCGAGACCACATGTCCTGCAAAATTCCCTGAAAATTCGGATACGACCACCATCAAGAAAGAAAACGGGTGGGCTTGAATCCCCAATCTACTTGCTCCTGACGAAGCACAAGCGGCCAATGATCTGATTACTTTCGACTCCCAGCCAATAAATATAATTTAGGAAAAGCAAGACCCCATTCCGATTGGGCCATGGCGCGATCAATTCTACTAGCAGTGGGAGAATTGGCCTTGGTATACATCCTCCCTTCAAGAGGAAACTCTAAAAGCTGGAGAGAATTCATAAATTGTCTAAGAGCGGCAGCACCCCTAGCAAACACTCATCCACTCTTCCGTTCCCTTCCTGCTAGAGTTTCATTAAAATCACCAAAAACTAAAATGGCGAAATATAAGACTGTTTTAACAAAACCAAGTCCCTCCACATGTTGATCCTCTCATCCAAATCAACTGGACCATACACACAACACACCGTCACTGTAACCTTTTCAAGCACAAGGTATCCCTCCACCACAATCCACCGCGTACCACGCACATGCTTTGAACAGATAAAAAAGTCACTATCCCACATGAAGAGTAAATCACCCGCAGCCCCTACAGCATCAACACTAATATAATCCAGATTTGGAGGCGACCATAGTTTGCGTACCCAAGGTTCAGATATTGGTGCCTAGTCTCACATAAGAAAATAAGTTTCGCTTGTTCAGAGTTAATCATGGTCCGCAGGTGTTTATGTTTCAACTCTGATTGCAACCCTTTTGAATTCCACGATAGGAGACTAAACATTAGTTCTTGTCTCACACCATTCCGCAGCTTCTTTAACCGCCAAGTCTTTTGCCATAGCCACAACATCTTTAGGGTTCCCTGTCACTCCCCAATCCAAAGCATCCCCTATTTGAATGATCTGTACTGCCTCCGGCTCTTGGAAACTAACAGGTGACATAGGACTAGCAAGAGTCTGCTCTGAATGGGTCTGAACATACCTCTCGTTAACCCGCCAAATAGCTTCACTTGTGGATGACTGGGAATTTATACTACCAGTATCTTTGAGTTTCTTGAGTTTCCTTCGCTGGTTAACCCTGGCTGTTCTAATTACAGCATCTAATCTCCTCACCAGATAACTAGAAGAACAAGAAGCTGGCGATTCCGTTTGTCGATATGATCTACTGCTCGTCCAAGAGGAACTCGCAACTGAACGAGCAGATGTGGGGGATATATTCTGAATCATCTATGCTGGTTGCGTGTGACATCACTAGAAAACAGAGTTTTAGCTAGGGATTTTTGTGAGGGATTTTTGTCCCTCACAATTGCGACGGCATTTGCAAGGAATTTCTAGGTAGTAGTGTTGTGCCTGATTTTGTGAGGGAATTATTCTGTCGCAAAAATTTAGTGACGATTTTGGTGAGGGATTCAAAAGTCCCTCACAATGTTTGCCCGCGCCAAAGACCCGCCTTTTTTGTGAGGGATATTTCCATCGCTATTTCTGAGGGAAAAAAAATCCCTCGAAAAGAATGGACGAAAATTTCCCGGCAAAAAAATTTACTACCCGCCAAGTTTTGTGAGGAATTTTTCCGTCACTATTGTGAGGGACAAGTATTCCCTCGCTAATTTGTGACGGAAAACAATCCCTCACTAATATTGGAAAAAGTTTCCAGTTTTGTGAGGGATTTTTTTTTCGTCACTATTGTGAGGGAGAAGGAATCCCTCGCTAAGTTGTGACGGAAAACAATCCCTCACTAATATTAGGAAAAATCTCCAGTTTTGTGAGGGATTTTTCCGTCACAATTGTGAGGGAAAAGAAATCCCTCGCTAAGTTGTGACGGAAAACAATCCCTCACTAATATTGGAAAAGTCTCTAGTTTTGTTAGGGATTTTTTCCGTCACAATTGTGAGGGAAAAGAAATCCCTCGCCAAGTTGTGACGGAAAACAATCCCTCACTAATATTGGAAAGAGTCCCTAGTTTTGTGAGGGATTTCTCCCATCACTATGGTGAGGGTAAAAAAATCCCTCGCTAAATCGTGACGGAAAACAATCCCTCAATAATATTGGAAAAAAATTTCAGTATGAAAAAATATTTGTATTTTTTAAAACAAAACTAAGACTTGTACAAAATGAAAATATTAATTATAAGATATCAACGAGTGTTCCAATAAAAAGATAAATACTTTGATATATATAAAAAATGCATATATTAAGTGGAAACAATTAATTATAAGATATCAACGACTATGATGATTGCGGAAAAGAACCATGAGCGAATACCAGTTAACACTTAACACCCATACACCAGGTCACCATCATCCTCCTCTCATTACTCAATTCGCACTTAACGCCCAAACATCATGTCACAATCAAAAATATCTTAAATAGTGGTGAATCAAACTATAATAAGGAATTTAAAATTAACTTGTTTTACAAGTAGATTTATATAGTTACCGTTAAAAAATTAATGTAACATTCAATTCTAGTCTTTAGATTTAATAAAATGGCTCATATTTATTTATTTATAAATATTTTTTACCAACACTGAAAATAATGTGTATAATTTCTTAAATTATTATGGATTCAAATATTGTTTTAGAAAATTATCAAATACTGAAATAATATATCATGTATTTGCATTTGTTCTATAAAAAATATATAAAATTTTAGAATTAGGTAGTGCATTCTATAGAAAAGAATTGTGATAGATTATTACACCGTTGTAATAAGCAAGTAAGTATTAAATGTGATGGATTCCGTAATGATCATGGAATGGGCTAGCTTGACAACTTTCAATTTACATCTACAACTCAGAGAGATGGTTGGGATTTGCAGTAGAAGCTTGGATTGGTGAAATCGATGAGTTCCAGTATAACGCCTTGCATTTTTGTAATTTTTATTCATGGAAAACTATTTAGAAATTTTCCAACAAGGGTATTTAAATTTCGGTACACTTTAAAATTTTTTCTACACTAATTACTTTTCCTAAAATTTCCTATGAATTTTTAAATAATTTATCAGAAGGTATTTTAGTATATTGAGTTTTTAAATTAAAAAGTTTTAGAAATTATTTGAAAATAAATTGAAAAGAGACTATTTATGTTTTTTTTTTTAACGATGGACTGTTTATGTTTGGAACACAGGAGGTGAGCTCGTTTTGATTTAAATGACGTAGTTTTGGGTAGAATGTTCATAAAACACAAAAGACCATGCGTTTTGACCAAGGTGGCAAGTTGATGTGGTGCAAGGATAAAATCGGCATTGTACCTAAAACGACGTGGTTTTGATTGGAAGGAAACCCTAACCCTAGACTTTGTGTATAAAAGCGATCATTTCCTCTCTCTCCCCATTTTCTTTCCTTCCCTTCTCCTATGCGCAGCCGACGCTCCTCTATTCTCTCTCCCTCAATTTCTTTTTTTTTTTTTCCAACAAACACTCTCTTCTTCCTCTTCTCCTCTCTTCTTCCTTTTTTTTTCCCATCAAAACCTATTTACCGCCCTCATTCTCTTCTCCCTCTTCCTCTCGCTGGTCTCACCTCCAAACGAGAACATGGAGCCCATAGTCTCTCTTAAGCTACGACGAGGAGGCACTTTGAAAACCCGAGTTGTGGGTTAGATATATAGGACGATGACGCGGGCAGATAAGGTGGATCCGAGGGTGGCTCTTGTTGTATCCATGTCGCGGAGTCATAGCGGCGTGGATTGTGCGATGGGTTTGTCGGAGCAGGTCAGATCTGACTGATTCGGAGGTGTTGTCTTAATCTGGTAAGGATTCGATTCCTCAAACCCTTTCCCTATTAAGCTGTGACTTTCGATTTGTTGGGTTTGGATTGAGTAGTAATTGGATTTTGTTTATGGTTTAATTCGGGTTGAGGACTCTGGGTGTGCTTTAGATGGGTGAATTTGAGGTTTGTTCTTCGACTTGTGGTTGGTGATTTCCAAGCAAAAGGCTTGTTGGTAAGCATTCAATCCCCTCGTTAATTTTTGGTCATGGGTTATGCACCCGGCGGTAATGTGTTGTTAATTTTGTGGCATCTAACCATTTTTTTGTTGTTTTTGTTTCAGTATGTGCAAAACAGGATTTTTAGGGGTTGTTGTTGAGTTTCTTGGTTGCTCCTCCATGTTCTTGATGATTCCAACGATTTTTGCAGAATCCGGCGAGCTTTAGGATGATAGTGTGTTATTAAAATTTTTGTTTATGTATTGAATTGTTTTTGATGTAATAGGAAAAATGTTGTATAGTTATTAAATTAGTGGAATCATTGTAAATTTTATTAGTCGTGTAAGATTTCTACCTTTATTATTTTTCTGTTATTTTAATTTTGTAATTTTAGTTTATACTTCTAATTGTAAATTTTATTCATCAATAAAATTTAAGGTATTAATTGTCAATCTTCTCATAAAAATATCGTTCGAAATATTGTAGTATAAATTATTCTAATTTCAAATTTTCAATTTAATTTTTGATTTTATTTTTTTCTTTCAAAATTAGTGGACGGGCAGGAATATAGATTCTTAGTTGTTTTGTGAGGGATTTTGTGAGGGTCAGGTTTATGAGTGTTTTATTCCCTTCCTATTAGCGAGGGAGTCAGTTGGGGGATGTTTTGTGAGGTATTATTTCCGTTGTTAATAGCGGGGGAAATAGTGAGGGATTGTTTTGCGAGGGATTTTTCCCTCATAATTAGAGAGGGAATTAGTGAGGGATTATTTGCGAGCGATTTTTCCCTTGCAATTAGCGAGGAAAGTTGTGACGGATTACATTGTAAGGGATATGCACCCGCCACAATTGTGATGGAAAATCACACGTAAAATCTGTTGCAAAAAAATCCCTCACAAAATCCCTCACTAACCCGTTTGTTAGGAGCATTTTTCTGACGTCTAAAATCCGTCGCAAAATCCCTCACAAACGGATTTAGCGAGGGATTTCTTGTAAAATCCGTCACAAAAACCCTCGCTAAATCCAGTTTTTCTAGTAGTGAGTCATCTGAATTGGTGTCTCCTCCTCCCCTTCACCCACAAGAGGCCCAATTGAGTTTGATAACCTGAAGGGCTGTGGACCTTGTACTGGCCCTGTATTGGCAAGCGTATTACTTTGCATTGTTTGGCTACAATAACAGCACCGTATTTCCTTTCCCGCGCCACAATATTTTTGAATTATCTTGTCACTCCCTTTAATGCAGCAAAATCAGAAGCCAGCGCAGCTTTGCGTGTGTCATGCCAAATGTCATGCCACAAAATCTGCATAATTCCAAAAGGATCTTGGGTCTCCTACTATTGATCAACACTTGATTTCTTTCGATCCCTGTCCTCCTCCCCACGCACCGACTCTGATCCCTCCTCTCCTGAACTTCCTTCCTCTGTCTAATCATCCATCACAGGAGACTCGCCTGGAACTGATCTGCCCATGTCAGGATAATATATTGCTTCCTCAATCACCACCAAGGAATACGAGCATTTTGCAATTGATACTCATAGATTCCGGTTGATGAATGTGTCTTGCTTCGTTAGAACTTCTACACGGGCGGACCCCAACCGGCTTCGCTAGTCTGTTTCTTCATCCACCCTCAGAAATTGGCCGAACTCAGAACCCACCGTCTCAAAAAACTCCTGACACCATGCATTCAACGGCACTCCCCTGACAGTAACCCAACATCGACGGTTGGTCGCTTTGTCGCCAGACTTCCATGGAGAGAATAACCTAAACCACAAAGAAACCCACTCTGGTGGGTGTTGCAAAAACTGCATCATCTTTTCCGGTGATGGAAAGCACACCAAAAAAGAATCACCTCCCATATCTATCACCTCCACCTTGTCCATATCGTGTAGCCTCCACACCAGACAGATCGATTCCATCTTCCTAGGACCATTGGCAACTCCCACAGCACATCGGGTCAGCCACCTGTTAACCTCGATTGACGGGATAAAAGTCACACTCTGTGTATTTGCCTCCACCCTTTGCTGCGAATCCGGCTTCCCATCTTCACGTTTCCCTTTCATAGCATTAGCATACGTTCCAACATCACTGATCGGGTACAGTGTGTCCTGCCACTATTCTTGCTTAGCCCTCTGATAAGCACCCATGTTCCTCTGCCTTGCTACAGATACCCTGACCGACCCTTCTCCTACCTGAACCCGACGGACATCTAACAATAACCGTTGCACATCCCGAATGCCCCTAAACTTGACAAACCTGTACCTCTTTCCAGAACTCGAGTGTTTCTTAGGGATGTAGACATCCACCACTTCTCCATATTTCGACACAATTTTGTGAGGGATTTTTGCCCGTCACAATTGCGACGTCATTTGCGAGGGATTCCTAGGTAGTGGTGTTGTATCGGAATTTGTAAGGGAATTATTCTGTCGCAAAAATATAGCGACGGTTTTGGCGAGGGATTCAGAAATCCCTCACAATATTTGCCCATGCCAAAGACCCGCTTGTGAGGGATATTTCCGTTGCTATTTGTGAGGGAAAAAATCCCTCGCAAAGAAGGAATGAAAAATTCCCCAAAAAAAAAAAAACACTACCCGCTGAGTTTTGCGAGGGATTTTTCTGCCACTATTGTGAGGGAAAAATAATTCCTCGCTAATTTGTGATGGGAAACAGTCCATTTGTTAGGAGTATTTTAACGAGGCCCGCAAAATCGCTCACAAACGGATTTAGCAAGGGATTTCATGTAAAATCCCTCACAAAATCCTTCGCCAAAACTCTGTTTTCTAGTAGTGTTAGTACTTACAATATCAATGGCGTTTACCACGAGTAGTTTGAATTAGAGTGTGAAATCGATTTTGTTTGAATCTTTATTTTTTTGCATAACTTTTGGTATAATTATACTGAGAATGACATATGCAACATTTAATCAATATTTGGGCACTATAAATATTTGGTATTTCAGTTTATGTAGAAGTTGGACCCTTTCTATATAGTTTTGCCAATCTTCAAATTGACTAAATTGACTAAAGATACCTGCTCCTTCCGGGTTTGAAGAGAGGAGACTAGAGGCTTGTACTCAGGCTTAAGACTCCGGAAAACATAAATATTAAAATCCTTAGTGGAGAGTGGCTTACCAAAGACAATCATCTCATCAACAAGCCTCTAAGCACGGTTCGGATACCGCAACGCCAGTTCATCGGGTTGTTGTTCAAGCCTTTGTAACGCCATATGGATCGTCGTGACTCGCGCATTGTTTGCTGATGCGAGAGACTATTCATGAGCATCCCAAGCCTCACGAGCTGTTTTTTTGCAGCAAAAGTAAAAATGTCAATCGTGACAGAAGAAAGAATAGCACTCAAAATAAGACTACCCTGCTGCACCCATCGTTGATAAGCAGGATTAGGGCGCAACAGCCCATCAACTCCTATGGGAAGAAAGGGGGCAGGACATGGGAACGTGGCATCAATATAACCCATGACTCCCTGCCTGATGAGGAACAGCTTCATCTGAGCACGCCAGAAGACGTAATTAGTCTCTGTTAATTCGATAGAGATGTGATGGTGAGCCTGGGAAAAAGGATGAGTCGTTGCATCCGACGGGATTACACCAGATGAATCTGGTTGCACATCGACTTTGGAAGAAGAAGACGAGGCCAGAGACTCAGTGAGAGTCGCAACAAGATTTTTAGGATCGGTAGCCATTAAAAGCAAGAATGCTCCGCTACCATGTACAAGCTAATAGAACTAATAGAATTTGGCACGCCAGAATCGGTGCCCACAGTGCTTGTATTATAGGCATAGCAATAGTAATACACTAGGACATAAACTCTTATCATGATAAGTAGGTAGAGCTGCAGATAGCTCTATACAGGCTGTATCGGTTAGCTACACCATGATGATCTACACTATCTATTCTACAAGTAAACATTATCTCTTTACGGTGCATAATCTCCTAACAACGAAAAAACAAAAATTTCTTACAAATAATAAAACTTATTTATTACATCTAAAGCATGTTTTATTTATTATATAAAAATAGTAGAAAATAAACACCAACACTTTACAATATCAGCCGCGCACATGCCGCAGAAATAAGTAATGACTAGGTTAACATGACAAATAATTTCCTTAATATATACAGAAAGGCAGTTTCTGCACATGCTTCGTTTCTTATTGTTCACAAGCAACACTTCTTATAAAAAGGAAAAAGTTTATCCTGTGTTTTATTGGCATAAGATAAGCCTTAAAATAAGAAAATAATTCAAACAATTAATTCAAAACATAAAAATAGAAGGGTTATTCTAATTACTATAATAATATGATATGCATTAATTATAAGAATTATTTTCCTTTTTTGGGTTTATTATCTGTCCTAGCACACAAGAAAATAAAACCAAAAAAATTTAAGCAACACTACAATCCCTGGAAGTATCATTCAGTAAAAGATGACAATCGGCAGCTTCGTATTTTGTATTGAGAAAAGGATAACATATTACTGTCACCACAAGAGATGGAGAAAACTCAGGTATGCTGCCTATGCCACAATGATTACCAAGGAATTAACATAGTACGTTAAAAATTTTAATTGATAGAGAAAGATATAGAAATAGAGCATAAAAACAAGTAGCTCATGCATTTTTTTCTATACTAGTTTTTTTAGTTTTTTTACATGTGCGATGCACGTAGTATATAGTATTATATCTTTTAATTCAAGTGGTATAATATTAATCATTGTCTTGAGAAGAATTTATATATATAAAAATAAAATTTTTTTAATAATCTAGCAAACATATATGCATCATTTAGAATTAGTTTATATGATGGAATAGGAATTTATAAATTGATTATTGTTACTAATATTTTTTTATCCTTTGATATTTTAAATTGTTAAAATATAATGTTAATGAAGGCAATGATTAAATTATATTATTATTTTTAATTATTAATTATTTTTGTGGTCGTTCTTTTTGGTTATTTAACTATTCGATTGGACTTCAATTTTTCGTCTTCATAGTTATTATTGACAACAAACTGCAAACACATCAGTCTTGAATTCCTATAATACCTTTTTTTGTTATTAATTCTTTCTGTAGTCATTGTTTTTGTTCGTAGTTTTCGTTGACTACTCGACTCTTATTCTCCATAGTTTTTCTTGATAATAAATTACATGTACATCTGTCGTGAGCCCTGGCGATTATTCTTCTTCATGATTATTCTATTTTGGAAAACATTATTTTTGTTAATAGTTTTCGCTTAATAGGTATTCTTCTTCATAGTTCTATTATTTCCAACAGGTAATATTAATTATTATCTTGAGAAAAACTTATTGATAATGCACACAAAAAAGTAGAAACACTTCTGTTATGAGCTCTTGTAATTATTCTTCTTCATGATTATTCTTTTTAGTAAATGCAATATTTTGTTCATGTTTTTCACTGACGTTTGGGGCATTCTTCTTCACAATTCAATTATTTTCAATAATTATTTTTCGTGGTAAGTTTAGGTAGTCTTTGAGAAAATAAAAATAAATGCTTATATATTACTCATTATCATAAGAAAGACATATATATAACGTACACAAAGAGTTTTTTTCATGATCTAGACTAACGAATTATTCAAAATTAGTTTTTATATTAGAATAGGAATTTATGAATTGATTATTATTAGTAATATTTGGTATTCCTTTGATATTTTCAATTATGTAATTTTTATTATTAAATTATATTAATAATGAAGGGGATTGAGAGGTGTTTCAAGATTAATATGGTTGCGGGTGGGTTTCTAGGCGGATTTTTGTTGGTATCCATCGGGTTTAGGAGTGGTGGGGTCAAAAAATTGGGTTGGTAGCATATAGTGCCTACAAAGACATGTGGATCCTACTTGTCTACCCAACACATCAAAAAGGCGTCGTTTTTGCACATAATGACGTCATTCTGAAACAACTCTCAATCACCAAATGCAGGCATCCCGCCACTCAGCAGGTACCTGACCGGGGGATCGCGATCGAGCTGCCCAAGGAAAGTCGAAGCATATGACCGGCCATAAAAAAAATCCGGTAACATAATTTGCCAAAATGCAAAAATGGGCCCTTGAAACCAAAAACCCCCAATATATTCCTCGATACTAAAATAAGCCAGCATGGGAATCATCGTAATCATGCATGTTCTTTATTTAATATTTGGTCAGAAAGGACAAAACATTTTGATAGGGGTGGAGAAACACAGTGCCGAAACCTATTTCGAAACATAATTTAATCAAAGTCGGTATGGGAGTCCATTTTTTGCACTTATAAAAAATATTTTCAGTGGCAAAATGACAAAAAATATCTTAGATAACATGGTGAAGGGGTTGAAGTGGAATCATGTCTCCCACTGGAGCCTGTGTAATTTTGCTCATTCTCCTACGGAAAATTAGAGCTAATGTAAATTGCTGTAATTTCATACTACAAACATTCGTTAAGAAAACAAGTATTCAGTTATTGGATTCACTTTCTTGTAATGTATAAATCTTGATCGTAATGGGGTGACTACTTGAATATTGGATTAAAGACTTGTTTTATCTCTGTGTTAGACGTTAAAGTTAGAATTCTTCCCTATGTTGGATTTTGTCTACTTTTCTTCCCTCTATTTTCCTGAGTTGGCCTACTTCGATCCCTCTCGTCAGAAATCAGTGGAAAATGCTGACGTGGTAAGTTTTCAGGTGCCATGTCACCATACATGGAATCCACATGTCAGGTTGAACCAATAAATTGAACCTATTTGAGCTGATTGGTTCGCCTATCCAAATCAAATCGGTTCGACCCTATCGGTATGCCTACCCAAAAGACTTATTTTTATTCTTTTTCACATTTTTCCTAACATTTAATTTCACTAAAATTTTCATTAAATTAAAAATTATTTTAAAAACAAATTAATAATTTATACTAATTAAATAATAACTTATAGTGATTTAATTTTTTTTAAAACTTTTCATTAAATCAAAAATTATTTGAAAAATCAAATAATAAATTAAACTAATTAAATAATAAATTGTAATATAAATTATTATTTAATTATTATAAGTTATTATTTTATTTTTGAATGAATTTTTAATTTAATGAAAATTTTTAAAGAAATTAATTTTAAGAAAAAAAATGTTAGCCCAGATAACGCTACCCCTCAATCGCGTTTGGTTTTTGGTTTGGTTTTTGACAGACCAAGTGGTTTCGTCACAAACCACTTACCCGCAAAACAGACAAGTAGAAATATAAGAGAGCAGAACGAAGAAAGGAAGGCACAGTGATTTATAGTGGTTCCCCCTCACCAGGTACCTCCACTACCTAAAGTACCCTTCTTTAGGATTTCAAACTCTCACTAACTTAGGCTTTTGCGGGATCAGCCTCAACCTATTACAGAAACCAAGCTTTTGCAGGCTAAGCTCTAACCTTTACAAGAAACAAGCTTTTGCATGCTAAGCTCTAACCTTTACAAGTTTTTCCCAGGCTAAACTCTAACCTTTCCCCAAATCTAATCCTAGATTTGAGATCCCAACAAAACTACACACTAGTCTTGCCTAAAACACTACCCTTTGAAATAACTTGGAGAGCAAAAATAATCACAAGTGTAAGCTCAACAAATATCTCAGGTGTAAGCACAATTGCAGACTTCAAAGCAATTTTCAAATGGGATGGGATGTTTTTCCAAGAAGCATTCCTCTTCCTTATATAGAGCTTGAGCAAGTGGGAGTAGGTAGGAAGATCTTCATCCAACAGCTCTAAAGCACCCATCAGCTCTTCATCCAACGGCTATGTGGTACAAATCAGTCTTCAGAGTTGACTCCATAATCCACTAGCTGGTGTTGGGTTCATTTCAGGAAGTCCACTCTCTTTGCAGCTCAATTAATTGAAAACATTCCATTTTTAGCAATCCGGGACCATAAGTATGGACCACAATTGATAATTGAGCTTGGACGTGAGAGATAAGTTTTGCAGGTCTTCTTCCCTGCCATGGACCACTTTCTCTGCCCGTTGGAGTAGTTGGCGGTTGGGGTTTATTGCTGTGAGGACCACTTGGGCCACCAGCAACTTGCAGTAAGACCACTTCTAATGTTGACAATAAAGTGTGGTTTCTTCCAGAAACCAAGTCCGTGTGGTTTTTGTGTGGTTCTTACAAGAATCCATGCTGCATGTTAATCAACACAAATATATGCAAACTTCTAACCAAGTTTGTTAATCATCAAAATTAATATATAATTATTCACTAAACATGATTAGTCATTAATAGTCCATATTAAGCTCATGATTAGGTCATCAATCTCCCCCTTTTTTATGATGACAAACATTGTGTTGATTTCTACAAAAAACAAGGTCAGTTAAGATATCACAATAAGTAAGCACACTCCCCTTGAATTATTGCTCCCCCTATATCAAACATTTTTGTGCTTTAAGCACCATTGGCTAGTCTGCTTAGCCAAACTACTCCCCCTGCGAATAGCATCACAGCTAAAATACTCCCCCTTTTGGCATCAACAAGAAGAATAAGGGTAAAGAGTAGAGTAATAGACAAGATTAGTGCAATAGGAGCATAAGATTAATATTCATAAGATAAGATAACAACGAGATAACACAACCAAGGATCCGAAAAGATCTAGCTAACAAAGTTCAGAACCAAATAACAAACCATGATAAAAGCCAACATAAGAACCACTAACAAACCAACATAAAAACCAAATGAGGAACCATGCATGAGACCATGAAGTACACAAAATGCAAATGCATGTCCTAGGGGCATCAGGAAGTTGAGTGCATCACTCATCATCAGAATTAAACTCAGCAAGAAGAGAGGTAATATGGTCTAGAGAATCCATCACTTTACCCTCTAGATCATTGATCTGCTCTTGGATTTCCTTCATGGTACCCTCAATAGCATCCATCCGAATAATCAGATCATCCATTTGAGAGGTTTTGCCCTTTGTTTTCTTCACAATAGCAAATTTCCCTTCTGCATCAGGCTTGATACACATTTTGGACAAAGTTTGAGAACTGATTTGAACAGGAATCTCGGGTTCGTCCGCCTCAGAAGGAGTCTTGGAGAATTTTCGGGCCAGAAGTGTGATTAAGCCTCCGAGACATGGCACCTTGCATTTGGCCACATGATGCAGGATAAGTGTCCCATAACAAATGGGGGTCCTTTTCAGGATGTAGGCCAGAGTCCACTAATCACAGAGTTTGATGGTGGTTCGATGGTATGGTCGGGGTAAAACCACCCTAATGACATGTACATCAGAACTCGATGCTGAGGAGACAGAGTTCTGTACTTGCCTCTTTGATTAGATGACCCAAAGAGAATCTCGTTGGCATGAATGTCAGTAGGAGTCCCCTTGTGATGCTGCTCATAATCATAGACAACCTTGAGCTTTCCCGGCTTGAGCTTAAGCACTTTAATGATGTCATCAGAAGTTATTTTCACCATTTTGCCCTTGATGCTAGTTGTAATGGTCTTTGTGGCACCCTAATCATTTGTTGTTGACTTCAGATTCTTGTAGTACTCCCTAGTCATTGTCTTGTAGGTCTTGGCTTTGAGAGTTGCCATCTAGCCAAGATTAACCTTCTTCAGAATTTGTGACACACCAAGCTCCTCAAAGTCTTCCATCACCATAGTGTGTGATGAGTAGAATGAAGAAGCCTTAACTTTGCGCTTCTTCTTAGTAGATTTAGGATCTGTTTTGGCCTTCTTCTTTGGTGGTTTGGCGGAAGTTTCTTCATCATCTTCTTGGTCATCACCATCTTCTTCCTCATCATTATTTCCATCATCATTGTCATCAGCAGAGCCCTCACTGTCATCTTCTTTGAAGCCTCTGAATCATCAGAAGCATCTACCTCAGATTCACCATCATCTGACTCTCATTCATTTTCTGAACTATCTTCTGGCTCTAGTTCTGGTTCTGGTTCGGGCTTACCAACCTTTCTTTTTCCTTCAGCCTTGGACATCGGTTTTGGGATTGGTTTCTTTGAAACCACCTCAGCAGTTGGTTCCTGAATGGAAATACCAGTGTTATTCATAGGAGTGGCTAATTGCCGCTTCCTTTTCTTCTGTCTAGTGGCCTCAATGGTGGTGACTGATTCAGAGACAGCTGTCTTCTTTGGCGTCCCAATTGGTTTCTTAGAAACCACAAGGTTCTTCTCAGCAGTTGATGCAATGGCTTTTTTGCTTACTTTCAGCACATTTGCCATCAAATCTTCTTCTACCTCTTCTTACTCTCATTGTGGCAAATTGAGATCAACAGTGTGTGTCTGTTCAGGTGTTGGTATGGTTTTGGTAGGAGAAACCACTGTTGAAACCACCTCTGGAACCACAGTTGGAACCACATCAGAAACTAAGTTGCTCTTATCTCCAGCTTCATGACTTGCCTCCACAGTAGTATCTAGTAGTTCTGTTCCTTCACTCAACGCTTTGTAGTAGGCTTCTTCTTCTTCTTTAGAGTGTGTTCGAATGAGACTTTCTGGAGGAGTATAGCCTTTGATGATGAAATCCGAAATCATATCCCCAAATTCTTCTCTTTTCTTTTCATGAAATATCTTGGGATCATAAACAGGTGGAGTTACAATATGCTTAACAAAGCTGTCAATCATGGATGTGACTAGGCTAGGTGTAAGTATGGGTGTCTCTTCTATGAGTGTGGTAGATATACTAGCACTAGGCTTTTCAATAGGTGCATGTGAAGTAGGGTTTGTTTGCACATGGTCACCTAGCAAAGGTCTACGGAAACTGATAGGTTCTGGATTCAACATATCAGAATGGAGAATGTTACCCGATTGAGGAGTTTTGAGCCAAGAGGGTGTGGAAGTCCCTTCAGGAGCAGTGCTCTTCTCCGTGGTTGGCCAAGCCTCACGATTAGGCCAAACCATTCCGGTTGTCTTCTGAGCATCTTGCTTCTCCCAAGCCTCTTTGAATTTATCAGACCCTTCATCCGTTGCAGCACCAGATTGGGTTGTAGGTTCATGAGCACTGGCTTCTTCCAAAGATTTCTGTTCAAGCACCATTTTGTGGTGTGCAAGCTTGGCAGCCTCAATCTCTTCTCGACTTTGTGGCTTTGATTTGGAAGTGTTTGAGGTGGAAGAGGTTTGTTATGGAACATTCTTCTTGGACATAGGCATTTTAGTATTTCTCTTCCTCATCTTTTGAGTGTTTGGGTTTGATAGCATATCTGGTTTAGAATAGAGATAGAGATTAGTGATAGAGTTTTGAGTGAGGGGTAATTGTGTTGAGGAAGGAGAGTGTGTGGGGTATAAAAGGAGGTGGATGTAACCGGTTAAGGGAAGTGGGTTATTGGAGAGAGAGTGGCAAGGGAATCGGAACAGATCACGGGTGGAGTAACGGTCAAAAGCATTTAATTTTTCCTCCACCTTTTCAGCTTTTGTCGGGTATGTCCCACCGTGGTCCCCTACTTTTTGAATCTTCTGGACCACTTTGACCTTCATCTTGTACCAACAAAGATTCTGTGATTAACCCCACCAGATATCTTCGTTTTGACTTTCTCAAAGTGCACAGATTTGCTCCCCCAACTTGCCAAGATGCTTTTGTCCGTTGGGTAATGACTACAGGAGATTTGGTTTTTCACTAAAACCAAATTACCTTCTATCCACAATCTGACAGCTTCCTAGGCATGCAAAATTCAAATTATTTTCATTTGAATCCATCAAAGTCCTTCTGATTTTGAATTCCCGCCTGAAGAGATGCTTTTGCCCATTGGACAATGACTGCAGAATATTTGGTTCCTCTAGAGACCAAGATTATCTATTCTTTCATTTTGCCTTAACTGATGATCATAATGCCTCAAGACATTTCCTTATATGCCAAAATGCAATGTGAACAGGTATATGTGAGGTGTAGTGAATGCAATAATACTAATATGGTCATGTATGCACAAAATAAGAGGATGCATGGTTTGTTCAATGACCAAGTATTAAACCAAGTATGAAACAAAGCATAAAACCAAGTAACAAACCAAGTAAGCATAAGAGTCAAGGTAAGTTACACATTCTAAGTTCAAGTCTGATCTTGGTGAATTGTTCCTCTTTGAGTGGCTTTGTAAAGATATTAGCAAGCTGATTTTCAATCTTCACGAATTCAATTGCCACATCCTTCTTCAACACATGGTCTCAGATAAATTGATGTCTCACTTCAATGTGCTTGGTCCGAGAGTGTTGTACAGGATTCTTGGTCAAATTAATAGCACTAGAGCTGTCATATTAGATTGGCACACAATTAAATATTAGTCCATAATCACTTAAGGTTTGTTTCATCCATAGGGCTTGTACACAACAAGCTCCTGCTGCAACATATTCAGCCTTAGTGGTTGAGGTTGCAACAGAATTTTGCTTCTTGCTTGACCAAGACACAAGAGATTGTCCAAGTAATTGGCATGTCCCACTTGTGCTTTTCAAATCTAATGTGCACCCTACAAAATCTGCATCTGAATAACTTGTTAGCTCAAAAGTGCTGACTTTAGGATACCATAAACCAAGTGAGGATGTTCCCATAAGAAACTTGAATATGAGTTTAATAGCTTTTAGATGTGACTCTTTAGGACATGATTGAAATCTTGCACATAAGGAGACACTGAACATAATGTCAGGTCTTATACCAGTGAGATAAAGAAGACTCCCTATCATGCCTCTGAACATTTTTATATCAACATCCTTACCATGTTCATCCTTATCAAGTTTTGTGGATGTGCTCTTAGGGGTGGCACTAGGCTTGGTTTCACTCAAACCAAAGCGCTTCAGCAACTCCCGAGTGTACTTAGCTTGGTTAATGAAAATACCACCATCAAGCTGCTTAACTTGGAATCCCAGAAAAAAATTTAGCTCACCCATCATACTCATTTCGAATTCACTATGCATAAGCTTCTCAAATTCCTCGTAAAGCAAATCATTAGTAGCTCCAAACAAAACATCATCAACATAGATGTGCACAATAATAACATCATTTTTGTTAGTTCTAACAAAGAATGTTGAATCAAGTTTGCCTCTAGAGAAACCTTTAGATAAAAGACAAGAGCTTAATCTATCATACCATGCTCTAGGAGCTTGTTTAAGTCCATATAATGTCTTTTTAAAATAATCAATACCTTCTTCTTGATTGTAACCTTGAGCAACTAACTTTGCTTTGTTTCTTACCACAACTCCAGTCTTATCAAGTTTGTTTCTGTAAACCCATTTTTAAATCTTGTAACCTTTTTCATTTTGTAGACGCCTAAGAAGAGTACCAAATTCATAGCATGCATGATCTTTTTATGCAAGAAATAACACCCATGTATACCTTGAATAATCATCCACAACCACAAATGCATAACTTTTGCCACCTAGACTTACTGTTCTCATAGGTCCAAACAAGTCAATGTGCAGTAGTTCAAAGGGCCTAGATGTAGAAATAGTATGCTTAGGTTTAAAGGAACTTTTAACCTGCTTTTCAAGCTGACAGGCTCTGCAAGTGGTTTCTTTCTCAAACTTGAGCTTGGGCAGACCTCTTACCAACTCCTTTTCGGACAAATTTGAGATGAGCTCCAAATTTGCATGGCCAAGCCTTCTGTGCCAAATGATTGGTGTCTTCATTCTTGCACTTAGATACTTGAACTCAGGGTCAGAAACATTGCATAGGTTTATAGAATATATGTTGCCTTTTTTGTTACCAACAAAAACCACTTGGTTTTTGTCTAAAACCAAACATCTAGAAGCCTAAAAAACAACCTTGTATCCTTTGTCACATAGCTGGCTAATACTTAACAGGTTATACTTTAGATTGTCAACCAATAAAACATGCTCAATAACAAGAATAGAACCAACATTACCAAAACCAAGGATCTTCCCTTTTGACTTACCACCAAAAGTTACATTACTCGGTCCTTTTTCAGTTAGGGACGAAAACATGGATGAGTCTCCAGTCATATGCCTTGAACACCCACTGTCCAAGATCCATTCATCCCTAGTATCCTATCAACATGATCAAGTTTTAGGTATCCCAACAGACTTGGGTCCTTCAAGGTTAGGCTTGGTTCCTTTCGGAACCCACATATACCTCTCATTATTGTTTCTCTTATTAAACCAATAGGTTCTGATGCCATGACCAGCTTTGCCACATAAATAACATGTAATATAAGATGTACTAGACTTATGTGAATGCATATGATAGTTTCTCCTAGGTGGATACATGTTTGTCCTAGGTGTATATGGTTTTCCAGACCTAGTTCGAACAAATGGCACATACTAGTTTGGTTTGCTACAAACCACATTGGAATCATTTGGTTTGTGTGCCCTGTTAGAAGATATGTGTATATATTGCATCCTAGATCCTATCTTAGCATTCTTAGCAGTTTGATATGGTTTGTTAGCCTGCACATGAGTAGTAACAGGTATATCAGACCCTACCTTGACAAAATGCACAGAAGTGTTTGGTTTTTCAAAAACCACATGTGTAGCTCCTATTCTTTCTTTCTGCACAGAGTGTCTTTGTTGACCTAACAACATGTTTAGGTTTTCAGTTCGACTGGTGAATTTCTCAAGAGAGTGTTTAAGATCTCTAACTTCCTCTTTAAGCTTACTATTTTCCATAATCATGTTAGTAATATGCCCAAAAGCCAATCAATGGATGGTTGTAGTCATGTATATACATTAAGGTTATTCCAATAAATATGTTTATGAGATAAACGCTTGCACATATTTATAACCCTAGAATATGATATATTATTAAATGTCCCTAGTCGATTATTATTATGGATGGGTTGTAATAATAAATTAAGACTAGCGTATGTTGAGAATTATATGAGATATGAATTCTACATAGGGGTACAAGTTAGAGAACCTGTGGACTGGACCGACCCACATAAGAACCCTACATGGAACGTTATATGATTGTCACTAGTGGTTCTTATATGTATTGTCCTTAGACCTGAGATCGTCAAGGTTCCCAACACATGAGTCGAATACTTTGATATTATTCCTAGTCACTCGTAACTAAGTAAACGTAAGGGTAATCATTGGGTATATGACGTAATGTGTAGTGGGTTTTGATTGATCGAGATGGGATTCGTCCAACCCATATAATGGGTATATTATCAGATGAGCCTCTTGATAGAGTTGAACTGTTAAATGTGTGGCCACGCTCGGATTATATGATATGGTGATATCATGAGTATCTGGTTTTACACAGTTAACTCGGGGATCAAGAAACTAGGATTAAACATATACGAGATTCACGTTTTCCATGTCTCGTGTTTAATCTTGATAATGGGACGAAAGGACGATGACATGTTTCCGAGGCATATTGAATCAATACTGATCTTGTCGTTTGGGTAGCAATGATGTGTTGCTATACGCTGCTCTTTGCTTATAATTGTAAAATGAGATTTTACGGTTATTGCCAAACGTTACAAGTGCCTACAGGGTCACATACTTAGAACTGTTGATTCGAGCAGGTGGTTGAACCATGGTTGAACCTTGGTTGGACCATGGTTGGACCGGGTCGTTTTGGGCTGATTTGGTTCACTAATTATCAGAATTATTGAACCAGAATTAGTGCCATATGATGTATATTCCTATACATGATGATATATATAATTAATGCTTAGTAGAGCATTAAGTCATAGTGGAAACATAATCGTGAAGGATAAGGCATGATTATGTTGGCCAATGACTTAATAAACTATGCATTTCAAGTGTGTATAAACAGGGTGAAGGTTTGGTCAGATTTTCAGACCAAGCAAGGCTTAACACACTCTTCACACTTGAGAAAAACACATCAAACACTCTCTAGTTTCTAGCTCTCGAAAATTCTGCAGCTAGCACTGCGGTTCGGGAGTGCTCGGGTTGGTGATCGTGAGACAATTGCTAACTGGACATCGACGGTTCATGTGGATACCGTAGAAGAGTCGGATTTCTTGTCGGGTTATTGCTGATTCTACACTACAATTGGGTGAAAGACCTCAACCAAGCAAGGTACGAAAAATTGTTATTCGGTTTGGTTACTTTCACTTGGATCCTCCATGTGTTTCCGGTTTTTCGCTCCGCATTTTATTGCATATGAGTGTCGTATTTGCATGCCCGAAAACTTTCAGTGGTAGTGGAGCCTCTTGTGAAGTTCTAAACCGAATTTGTTGTGCATATGTGTGATATGTACCTGCAAATATATATGATGTTGTATATGATGTAACATGGTCATGATATATTTGATTCCATTTGTATATGTGATATATGTTGAGGTTGTTTTGTCAAAAGTGTTTTGACAAATTGAACTTGATTGGTATGTGATGTCAATCAAGGTGTTATTGGGAGTAAGTCGAAGAGTTCGACTCGGAAAAATCGATTGTTGGTTTGTGTGTAGAACGATAGTCGTTCTAGTGCAGCAGGGCCAGAACATCGATGTTCATTAGATCAACATCGATGTTCACATTAAGATTTGCCTTGGCCGAGACCCGTGAACATCGATGTTGTGAGACAAACATCGATGTTCACATGTCAAGTGGCCTTGGCAGAAAGGATTGAACAGCGATGTTCAGATTTTAACATCGATGTTCATGCTTTCTGTCAGATTGTTTTGAGACTCCAGATTCTCATGGACATCGATGTTCAGCAGTAGACATCGATGTTTGAGTTCCAGAATGGACATCGATGCTTTGAGTTCCAGAAGTCTCAAACATCGATGTTTAAATATTAGACATCGATGTTTAAATGTTAGACATCGATGTTTAAAACTACTGCCAAGTTTTTAGACCTTCGGAACTTTCTAACATCGATGTTCAAGAACCTAACAACGATGTTCTTGAGCTCTGCCAAATAGTTTGGAGTTCCAGAGTCTCAGAACATCGATGTTCAGATCAAGACATCGATGTTCTTGAGTTCCAGAGGCCATAGGACATCAATGTTCATGAGCAATGCCAAGTGGTTGGTGAGAATCAGATTCTCACAACATCGATGTTCACTGTTAGACATCGATGTTCTCATGTAATTTTGGTTTCCAAATTTACAAAAACATCAATATATGATTCATCAAGAACATGCATGTAATGTATTGGAATAATATGTTGATGAAAATATTAAGTTCTTCTTGTGTTGCCTTCCATGATAAGCACTCATCATTGCTTAGATCAACACTTGATAGGTTTTGCCAAAGCAAGGTGCCAATGTTTATACTAGTAAGGTGCGACGTGATAATTGTAATATCGGAACTGCTTATTATGGTGTGGAACTTAACAAGGTCATCTTAATAGGATTAAGGACTTAGAGGAAAGGAGTTGAGCTAAGTCTATGAGATAGACAAGAACAAGTATTGTTCACTAAACTATCCAAGAGTTACATGAGATGTAATTGACAAGAGTTGTCTACCTAAATAACTATGAAGTAAGCGATCAGCCAAAGCTGACTTATCTAGTAGTGAAATATAGATCTTGGCCTACTTATATGATTGTCTTGATTTATGTAGTAGGAGCATCATTTAATAGAATTCCTTGTTAAATGATTTTGTATGCATTACTCTTATTTGTGTGATTTGATCTATGTTGTAGAGTTATCATGGCACAAAACACTAGCACACAATTTCTGCGAACAGTCCTTGAGAAGGAAAAGCTGAATGGGAATAACTTCCTAAAGTGGCATCGCAATTTAAGGATAGTCCTCAAACAAGAAAAGAAGTTGTATGTCCTTGAAGGGCCTGTTCCAATTGAACCGGCACCTAATGCTCCTAGGGCGGAAAGAGATGCTTACAAGAAGCATGTTGATGATGCATTGAATGTTGCATGCCTTATGCTTGTTAACATGGACTCTGAGCTTCAGAAGCAACATGAGAACTTGGGTGCGTTCGATATGATCGAACACCTGAAAATGCTCTTTGAAGAGCAAGCTAGGCATGAGAGGTATGAGACCTCTAAGGCATTGTTCCAATGCAAGATGGCTGAGTTATCATCAGTGAGACCTCCTGTGTTCAAGATGATTGGATACATTGAGAGCCTTGAGGGTATAGGTTTTCCTTTGCAGAAGGAGTTGGCTGTTGATCTAGTCCTGCAATCGTTGCCGGATAGTTGCAACCAATTGGTCATGAATTTCAATATGAATCATCTTGACAAATCCTTGTCTATGTTGCTTAACATGTTGGGAACAGTTGAGCAACAAATGAAGGAAAACAAATCCAACAACATTTTGATGGTTGGAAAAGGCAAAGGAAAGGGTAAAGCCAAAATTTACAAGAAGAAGAAATGTACCAAAAACTTTGGTGCATGTGCATCTTCTTGTTCACATGTGCTGAAACCCAAAGGTGGTATTGCAAAGGAAGGACAATGTTTCCATTGCAACAAACCTGGCCATTGGGAATGCAACTGCCCTATTTACCATAAAGAGGTGAAGAAACAGAAGGGAAGTAAGACTTCCACTTCAGGTATTTTCGTTATAGAAGCTAATATCTCTATCTCTGCATCATGGGTATTAGATATAGGATGTGGTTCTCACATTTGTGTAAATGTGTAGAAACTGAGAAAGAGTAGAAGATTAGCAAAGGGAGAGATAGACCTACGCGTTGGAAATGGAGCAAGAGTTGCTGCATTAGCCGTAGGGACTTACTATCTATCTTTACCGAGTGGTTTGGTTTTGGAACTTGATAATTGCTATTATGTACCTACTATAAGCAGGAATTTGATTTCTGTCTCTTGTCTGGACAAGAAAGGTTTTTCGTTTGTAATAAAGAACAATTGTTGTTGTATTTATTTCAATGATATTTATTATGGTGGTGCATATTTGAGCAATGGTTTGTATGTTCTAAACCTAGAAACACCAATCTATAACATTAATACAAAGAAGGTTAGATTAAAAGATTCTAATGAAACCTATCTCTGGCATTGTCGATTGGGCCATATACACGAGACTCGTATTTCTAAACTCCATAAAGATGAACTTTTAGACTCATTTGATTTTGGATCACTTGAGACATGTGAGTCATGTTTGTTAGACAAGATGACGAAGGCTCCTTTTACCGGTAAAGGTGAAAGAGCTTCGAACTTGTTAGGTCTTATACATGGTGATGTATGCGGACCTTTGTCGACACAAGCTAGAGTGGATTTCAATACTTCATTACATTTACTGACGATTTCAGTAGGTATGGCTATGTGTATCTAATGAGACACAAGTCAGAATCCTTTGAAAAGTTCAAGAATTCAAGAATGAAGTACCGAATCAACTCGGCAAGAGCATTAAAATGCTTCGATCAGATCGAGGAGGTGAATACTTAGGCCGAGAATTTCTTGATCATCTAAAGGAGTGTGGTATAGTATCACAGCTCACTCCACCGAGTACGCCTCAATGGAATGGTGTATTCAATAGGAGGAATAGAACCTTGTTAGACATGGTTCGTTCGATGATGAGTTAAGCTGACCTTCCTTCTTCTTTTTGGGGACATGCATTATTGAGTGCAGCATTTACACTTAACCGTGTTCCATCTAAATCCGTCGAAAAGACACCATATGAGATATGGATTGGAGGCGTCCCAATTTGTTTTTTATGAGAATTTGGGGTTGTGAGGCTTACGTGAGACGTGAAGCATCAGATAAACTCGGCCCTAAATCCGACAAGTGCCTCTTTGTAGGATACCCTAAGGAAACTAAAGGGTATTATTTCTATAAACCTTTAGAGCAGAAAGTGTTTGTTGCTCGGACTGCTATTTTTCTAAAAAGAGAATTTATTTCTAGAAGAATCAGTGGGAGGGAAATAGAACTCGAAGAAGTTCGAGATATAGAGGCTGAGATGGAACAAGGACAGGAACCACAAGATGTTGTGGATGAAAATCCTGTGCCTGTAACACATAGACCGCGTAGGTCGGACAGGATTCGGCATGAGCCTGAGAGATATGGATTTCTTATGACTCATACTGGAGACGTGATGCTCATAGAAGAGGATGAGCCCACTTCCTATCAGCAGGCTATTACGGGTCCAGACTCTAAGAAGTGGCTAGAAGCCATGAATTCGGAGATGGAATCCATGTATGAAAACAAGGTATGAACCTTGGTTGATCCATTTGAAGGGGTAAAACCCATAGGGTGCAAATGGGTCTTTTAGAGAAAGACCGACATGGATGGTAATGTGATTACCTTTAAAGGGCGATTGGTTGCGAAAGGTTTTAAGCAAGTTCATGGTATTGACAATGATGAAACTTTCTCACCAGTTGCCATGGTTAAATTCATCCGGATTCTATTGGCTATAGTAGCATACCATGATTATGAGATATGGCAAATGGATGTCAGGACCGCTTTCCTTAATGGAAATCTTTTAGAGGATGTGTACATGACACAACCTGAAGGTTTTGTCACTCCAGAAAATGCTAACGAGGTATGCAAGTTGCAAAGATCCAATTATGGATTAAAGCAAGCTTCTAGGAGTTGGAATCTTCGTTTTGATGAAGTAATCAAACAGTTTGGTTTCATTAAAAATGAAGATGAGCCATGTGTTTACAAGAAGGTTAGTGGGAGCATTATCGTTTTCTTGTTATTGTATGTTGACGACATTCTACTCATTGGGAATGATATTCCGACACTACAGTCTATAAAGACTTGGTTAGGAAAGAATTTCTCAATGAAGGACTTAGGAGAAGCTGCCTACGTGCTAGGTATAAAGATCTATAGAGATAGATCCAATAGGCTTCTTGGGCTAAGTCAAAGTACATATATTGATAAGGTGCTAAAGAGGTTTAGCATGCATGATTCCAAGAAAGGTCTCTTGCCCATGTCGCATGGCATATCTCTCTCAAAGAATCAATGTCCTAGTACATCTAAGGAGAGAGAGTGGATGAGTAAGATCCCTTATACTTCTGCAATAGGATCCATCATGTATTCCATGCTATGTACTCGACCGGATGTCGCATATGTTTGAGTGTCACAAGCAGATTTCAATCTGATCCCGGTGAAAGCCACTGGACAGCGGTTAAGAACAACCTTAAGTACTTGAGGAGGACTAAGGATGCATTCCTTGTGTATGGAAGCGTTGATGAGCTTGTTGTAAAGGGTTACACAGATGCTAGCTTCCAAACTGGCAGGGATGACTTTAGATCGCAGTCAGGTTATGTGTTTTGTCTTGGAGGTGGTGCTGTATGCTGGAAGAGTTCAAAGCAAGAGACAGTTGCTGACTCTACAACCGAGGCTGAGTACATTGTTGCCTTAGATGCGGCGAAAAAGGCTGTTTGGATCAAGAATTTAGTAACTGAACTTGGGGTGGTTCCGAGCATTCACAGTCCGATTGAGCTCTATTGTGACAACAATGGGACAATCACACAGGCTCAGGAACCTAGATACCACCAAAGATCCAAACATATACTCTGATGCTATCATCTTATTAGAGAGATCATAGAAAGAGGCGATGTCAGGCTGTGCAAAGTTCCTTCTGAGAACAATGTAGCAGATCCTTTGACTAAGCCGCTCACACAGCAGAAGCATGATGATCATTGTACATCCATTGGTATTAGATACATGTATGATTGGCTTTAGTGCAAGTGGGAGATTGTTAGTAATATGCCCAAAAGCCAATCAATGGATGATTGTAGTCATGTATATACATTAAGGTTATTCCAATAAATATGTTTATGCAATAAACGCTTGCATATATTTATAATCCTAGAATATTATATATTCTTAAATGTCCCTAGTCAATTATTATTATGGATGGGTTGTAATAATAAATTAAGACTAGCGTATGTTGAGAATTATATGAGATATGAATTCTACATACGGATACAAGTTAGAGAACTTGTAGACTGGACCGACCCACATAAGAACCCTACATAGAACATTATATGATTGTCATTAGTGGTTCTTATATGTACTGTTCTTAGACCTGAGATCGTCAAGGTTCCCAACATATGAGTCGTATACTTTGATATTATTCCTAGCCAACCGTAACTGAGTAGACGTAAGGGTAATCATTGGGTATATGAAGTAATGTGTAGTGGGTTTTGATTGATCGAGATGGGATTCGTCCAATCCATATAACGGGTATATTATCAGAAGGGCCACTTGATATAGTTGAACTATTAAATGCGTGGCCACGCTCGGATTATATGATATGGTGATATCATGAGTATCCGGTTTTACACAGTTAACTCGGGGATCAAGAAACTAAGATTAAACATATTCGAGATTGACGTTTTCCATGTCTCGTGTTTAATCTTGATAATGGGACGAAAGGACGATGACATGTTTCCGAGGCATACTGAATCAGTACTGATCTTGTCGTTTGGGCAGCAATGATGTGTTGCTAGACGCCGCTCCTTGCTTATAATTTTAAAATGAGAATTTACGATTATTGTCAAACGTTACAAGTGCCTACAGGGTCACACACTTAGAACTGTTGATTCGAGTAGGTGGTTGAACCATGGTTGGACCGTGGTTTGACCAAGTGGGTGGACCATGGTTGAACCTTAGTTGGACCATGCTTGGACCGGGTCGTTTTGGGTTGATTTGGTTCACTAGTTATCAGAATTATTGAACCAGAATTAGTGCCATATGATGTATATTCCTATATATGATGATATATATAATTAATGCTTAGTGGAGCATTAAGTCATAGTGGAAACATAATCATGAAGGATAAGGCATGATTATGTTGGCCAATGACTTAATAAACTATGCATTTCAAGTGTGTATAAATAGGGTGAGGTGTTGATCCGATTTCCAGACCAAGCAAGGCTTAACACACTCTTCACACTTGAGAAAAACTGTGAAGTGCCTCCCCCTAAGGGACCCACCAAACCAGGTATTGTTACATCACTCCCTCCGACCATGATCCTTTGTTTAAGTATTTTATTTGTAAAATTGGGACAAAAAAGGTGCCTTTTCTGTGAAGGCCCTCTCCCCGAGGGACCCACCATATTCAGCTATTGTTACATCACTCCCTCCGCCCGATTAAATCCTTTACCATGCTGCAGCACTAGGGATTCGAACTCGGGACGTGATGCTTTTTATCCCCCTCAAGGAGAGCACCTTCACCAATTCAGCTGCAGATGAGTTGGTGAAGGTGCTCTCCTTGTGGGAGATAAAAATCATCACGTCCCGAGTTCGAATCCCGAGTGCTGCAGCATGGTAAAGGATTTAATCGGGCGGAGGGAGTGATGAAACAATACCTAAATATGGTGGGTCCCTCAGGGAGAGGGCCTTCACAAAAACACATCAAACACTCTCTAGTTTCTAGCTCTCGAAAATTCTGCAGCTAGCACTGCGGTTCGGGAGTGCTCGGGTTGGTTATCGTGAGATGATTGCTAGCTAGACATCGACGGTTCGTGTGGATACCATAGAGGAGCCGAATTTCTTGTCGGGTTCTTGATGATTCTACACTACAGTTGGGTGGAAGACCTCAACCAAGCAAGGTACGAAAAATTGTTATTCGATTTGGTTACTTTCACTTGGATCCTCCTTGTGTTTCCGGTTTTTCGCTGCGCATTTTATTGCATACGAGTGTCATATATGCATGCCCGGAAACTTTCAAATCAATATCTCACTTTCAGCAATACTAGAAACATTTTCCTTTTCTAGTTCACTAAGAGCAACTTTTTTAGCTTTCAGAGTTTCATATGACCTACATACTTCTATATGAGCAGTATCAAGCTTTTCATATGCATTTCTATGTGCTTCAGCATCATATTCAAGTAAATTAATGCGCTTCTTATACGCTTTGTTCTTTTTAAGAGCTTCCTTATACTTATCAAGCAATTCAGCAAAAGCATCTTGTAATTCATCAAAAGTAAAGTGAGGTGAGTCATCTACCTCAAAGACTTTTTGAGCCAAGAGACACACGTTTGCTACCTCATCTGCCTCTGAATCGCTTGAAGAATTCGAGTCATCCCAAGCAACCATGACCTTCTTTCCTTTGGTTTTAGAGGAATCATATTTGTTCTTCTTTTGGTAAGGACACTCTGATTTGATGTGACCAGGACGGTTGCAACCAAAGCTTGTCAGGGGGTCCTTTTTTAGGCTCATCAATCTTCATACCTCTAGGACTTCTTCCCTTGAGTTGCTTCTTCTTGAAGTATCTTACAATTCTCTTTGTAAGAAGTGCAACATCTGAATCGCTGTCATCATCAAATTCTTGGGATTTTAAGGCCAGATCCTTCTTCTTTGGTTCCTTGGTTACAAACTTAGAACCATGCACTATGAACTTGCCGATCAGCTCATCATAGGTGAGAGTGTTCAAGTTCTGAGCTTCTTTTGTGGCAGTAACCTTGGGCTCCCACTCCTTAGGTAGAGACCTAAGTATCTTTGCAACCTTCTTTCTATGTGATTACCTTCCCAAGAGTTGCAAGGCTGTTGCACATAATTGTGAAATGAGTATCCATCTCCGGTATGGTTTCACCAGAGACCATCTGAAACAGTTCATAGTCTCTCATGAGACGATTGAGTCTTGACTCCTTCACATGGTTTGTGCCTTCATGAGTGACACATAGAAGCCTCCAGATCTCATAGGCAGTTTCACAAGATCTGACTCTTTGAAACTCACTCTCACTTATTCCACAAAGAAGGACATTCTTGGCTTGAGCATCAAGCTTAGCCTTTTTTAGCTCTTCTTCTAACCAGAACTGCATGTCCCTTAGTGGTCTGGCATAGGAATGCTGGATTATGTTCCATATCTCTAGATCTTTGCCTTTAAGGAAGATCTTTATCCTGAACTTCCAGTAATAAAAGTTTACACCATCGAAGTAGGGTGCTTTGTTGATGCTATTTCCCTCACAAACCATGCCTTTGCCTCTGGATGTCACTCCTTTGTAATCAGGCTAACCCTTAATCGCTTTTGGTTTCTTGTTTGGTTTTTGACAGACCAAATGGTTTCGTCACAAACCACTTACCTGCAAAATAGACAAGTAGAAATATAAGAGAGCAGAAGGTAGAAAGGATGGCACAGTGATTTATAGTGGTTCCCCCTCACCAGGTACCTCCACTACCTAAAGGATCCTCCTTTAGGATTTCAAACTCTCACTAACTTAGGCTTTTGCAGAATCAGCCTCAACCTATTATAAAAACCAAGCTTTTGTAGGCTAAGCTCTAACCTTTACAAGAAACAAGCTTTTGCAGGCTAAGCTCTAACCTTTACAAGTTTTTCCCAGGCTAAACTCTAACCTTTCCCCAAATCTAATCCTATATTTAAGATCCCAGCAAAACTACACACTAGTTTTGCCTAAAACACTACCCTTTGAAATAACTTGGAGAACAAGAATATTCACAAGTGTAAGCTCAACAAATATCTTAGGTGTAAGCACAATTGCAGACTTCGAAGCAATTTTCAAAAGGGCTGGGATGCTTTTCCAAGAAGCATTCCTCTTCCTTATATAGAGCTTGAGCAAGTGGGAGTAGGTAGGAAGATCTTCATCCAACGGCTCTAAAGTACCCATCAGCTCTTCATCCAACGATTATGTGGTACAAATCAATCTTCAGAGTTGACTCCATAATCCACTAACTGGTGTTGGGTTCATTTTAGGAAGTCCACTCTCTTTGCAGCTCAATTAGTTGAAAACATTCTATTTTTAGCATTCCGGGACCATAAGTAAGAACCACAATTGATAATTGAGCTTGGAGGTGAGAGATAAGTTTTGCAGGTCTTCTTCCCTGCCATGGACCACTTTCTCTGCCCGTTGGAGTAGTTGGGGGTTAGGGTTTAATGCTGTGAGGACCACCTGGGCCACCAGCAACTTGCAGTAGGACCACTTCTGATGTTGACAGTAAAGTGTGGTTTCTTCCAGAAACCAAGTCCGTGTGGTTTTTGTGTGGTTCTTACAAGAAACCACGCTGCATGTTAATCAACCTCAAATATATGCAAACATCTAACCAAGTTTGTTAATCATCAAAATCAATATATAATTATTCACTAAACATGATTAGTCGTTAATAATCCATATTAAGCTCATGTTTAGGTCATCAACAAAATGGACAAACCGGATTTGCCAAATGAGTTTTTTGGGTGGGCGAACTGGTCGGGTCTAGTCGGTTTGACTTTTTGGTTCGACCAAACATGTGGATTTCATATATGCTGACGTGGCGCCGGAAAACTTGCCATCAGCATTTTTCACCAGATTCCGGCGAGAGGGATCAAAGTGAACAAACTAGGGGAAACAGAATGATGAAAAGAAACCAAAATCCAATACAGGGATGAATTCCAAATTTAGCGCCTAATACAGATATGAAACAAGTCTTTAATCCCTTAAATATTCTACCTTTTTTTTGAGAGCTGAAAAATATATACTTTCCAAGTATGGTTTTGGCAATAATCCATAACGAAGATGCAGTTTTCCAAAAAAAAGAAGGAATATAATCCTACAATTAAATAATCTAAAAATATAAATTTTAATAAATAAATATTTTATAAAAGGTTAGAAATTTTAATAAATAAATATTTTATAAAAGGTTTTCCATTCATTAAAATTCCAAAGGCCAGGAATACATGCTAGGTACCATGTGTACCAAACTTCGAAACTAAAAATAGTCTAGCATCCAACAAGCCATTGTTCACAAAAATGGAAACAACAATCTTCATAAGAATCATCGTAGTTGGATTCATGAATACCAATAATAGTAAAACAAATAAATTATGGATAGTTAATGAGATAATTCCGACTCCCAAAACACCATATAACACTCAATCAAACTGTGGTCGTGAATGATTTGGTTGGGTTTTTCATGGATTTAATTAGTTTGAGTTAGGACAGGAATGTGCATTCTTCTGCAATCCGGACCAGCCTGGCCGGTTGAACCCGGGTTATCTTCACCCGGAGTCAAATTCATATTTTTTACCGCTCTGGGTGGTATCTTTAAGAAAACCGGTTGTGTTATGAAGGGTGTGAGAATCCGACCCAAAGTCACTTGGGCCTCCTCACCTATTCCTTTTCACCTTCTTCCTCATGTCAATCCCATGTCAATGGAGTCGCCACCCAAATTTTATTAAGGACAAAATTTGGGGGAAAACCTTCGAATGACTCCTTTAGGCAACTGATCATAACGAACCAAAGACATGGGATTCGGGGGTTCGTCATGGATGGGAAGGTGTTAGGCACCCAACCATGTTGGGTCCAAACCTTGTGCAATTGAAGAACACATGTATGCCTTGTGCAAGTGTGCAAGTGTGGAAACAAAGCACCTAATGATAAAAGAAAACTGAAACAAGAAGGAAAATAAAAATATTTGGGCTTGAGACTCCACCCCTAGAGACCGCCTACGTACCCAGGCAATCGCGTTTAAAGTCCACGTAGTTCTCGTCATGGCATCACAAGACTCACATCATCAGCATCATCATATCACAGTAGCAGATAATAGAGAAAATTAGAATGAGTTACCTATTGTAGCCCTCCTCTCGCTCTTATGCGCTTACCATTCCGTAACAAAATTTTGGCAAGTATTCAATAGGGGATTCCAGGTAGAAGGAGGCCAAAATGGGGTCTAACTTAAGCAGAAAAGTTGTGGAGCTACTTCTTAGCTTTCCATAGACACCAAGATAGCAGCAAATCGATGTCTATAGCTCCAGATATGGCCGAAATACTGAGACTGCCTCCACTGGATTCTCCCTCTCGGGTTTAGCTCTTCCTCTCCAATAGTTTGCTTTAATTTGCCTCCTTCTTCTTCTCCTCTTGTTCTCTTGCTGCCACTAGCTTCTTGCTACTCTTCTCTACGAAATTTCTCCAGAGTTTCTTCCTATAGAATTATTTATAGGCTTAGAGAGGTAGAGTTTCTCCAAGCAAGAAATCTTACGGGGCTATGTGTCTAATGAGTGATTGATCATTTCTAATGTGAGTGGGGGGTCCTATTTATAGTGTTCTGGGGTGTATAGGGATGTGGACCTGCTTAATGACCAACTTCTCAGCCAACAATCTGGGCCAAAACCGTATAGAATCAAATTAGGGGAGAAAATCAGGGAAATCGGGCAATCTGGGCAAGCATGACCGCCAGGGCCGGCGATCATCCCGCCATGGCCGACTAGAACCTCCGCATTTTCCCGTTCTTTCCTTTTCTTGCTCCCAGTTTCCCCTAATTCCTCCCTGATTTGATTCCACCGTGTAATTAATCCCTAATCAACCCAGGATCACCTCTTTTCTTGATTAGTACTCCCCCCAATCATCTCCTAATTGATTGATTACACATTATGTCCCTATTTTGTGCTCAAATCGTACCAAAAACACATTCACTATTAAGGGATGATTTAACTCTGATTTTTCACGCAAATCAGAACTAAAATTAGTCTGCAAGTAATGTGTTTATGGGCTACTGAAGTCTGGAAAGTCCATATTTTATTGACTTAGGCCCTCAAATTCATCCTTAATCCAAAAATAAATCACCTCATTATAATTGGTTTAAAATAAACAAGAATGCCCAAATAAATAAAATAGGATGATATTTCAATGAATTGGACTTTTGTATATTTTTATCCGAAGATTAATTCATCTCATTAATCCTAACGTCCAAACATATAAATCCCCAATCACAAAATATGTATTCCACTAAAATAAATTCTGTGTGCCCTAGGTTGTTGGTTACCGGGAATTATCTCATCCCGGGGTTTTGGGAATCATCTCATCCCAAGGCTTGTGATAGAATCATCTCGTCTATCGGGTCGTCAACAAAGAATCATCTCATCCTTGCTAACTAGGGATTTTATCGTCCTCCCTAGGGAACATAGTGCTCGCCACGTCCCGGCTTTGGGATGTCTGTCCCAAGGTTTGGCTTTGGGATATATATCCCAAGGTTTGCAAGAGCCACGTCCCGAGTTTGGGATATTTGTCCTTTGGTTTTCTTTGAGATCTGGTCTCGGCTTAGGGATATCTGCCCCTCAAGGTTTGTATTTGTTCTGGTTCTGGCTCAGGAATATCTGTCCCTTGGTTTTCTCTCAGGTCTGCGGGAGTTCGGTTCTGGCTTCTAGCATATCTGTCCCTCAGGTCACTTGTCTCACGGTTTACTGGTGCATGGTTCCAACTTTAGGATATCTATCCCTTAATTTTCTCTGCTATTTAGTCTGGGCTTAGGGATATCTTTCCCTAGGTTTATGGGAACCAAGTCCCAGCTTTGGTTTGTTTCTCAATGTTTGCAGGTGCTCGGTCTCAGTTTAGGGATGTCTGTCCCTTACGGCTCAGTTTTCTCATCCCTCGATTTTTTTGGGTTCTCTCGTTTCAGGATTTGCAAGGATTGGGCCTCAATTTTCGGATGTTTGTCCCTCAGTATTCCCTCAAGTCTGGTCTCACTCAAGTTTTTTCTCTCGTCTCACGGTTTGTGGGAGTCGGGTCCCGGCTTTGGGTTCTCTCAATTCTGGTTTTCTCTCATGTTTTGATCTCTCATCTCTCATGTTCTTTCTCTTCTCTTAGTTTGCAGGAGCTAGGTCCCGGCTTTTGTTTTGCTTGTCTCTGGTTTAGTTTTCTCATCTCTGGGTATCTCTTGTTCTCTCATTGTCTTACTGGTCTGGGAAGGTTCTGTTTCAGGACTAGGTTATCTCACGTTCTCAGGTTCTAACTGGTTTGGGTCAGATGTGTCCATAGCTCCTACGTCTCGTGTTCCTAGATTTCCTTGTGGGTTTGAAGGGAAGGAGTGTATCAAGCCCCTTGCCTGAATGCAGGCACATCATGCTACAGGTTCGGTTCTCTCAGGACAGGGCATGATGCCCCTCTGCATCTTCTGTTCATGATTTCGGGAACGGGGCTTGATATGCCCCTCTTTTGAATACGGGCAAATCAAGCCCTTGGTCTGGTTTTCCCGGAGCAGGGCATGATGCCCCCAGCATCATCTCAGAAGATGGGATATAGCCTGCCCCTAGTTTAGAGTCACCCCGAATGTCTCAGCCTATAGTCAAGTAGGTAACCTATCTAGTTTGAATAAATGGGCCCGCCAAGCCCCTAGGAGAACAAATCAGATAAAGGGGTAGCATGCCGCTTACATCATATACCCAACATCAATCGAAAGCCGGGGGCCGCCGTTCCCCTGGAGTCTATAAACGATCATGATGTTTAAACCTTAGATGAGGGCATGACATGCCCGTTATTCTGCAGACAGAGTTATCTAAAGAATCAAAAATGCCATGCCCCTCCAGTCGTCAACCCAGGGAAATGTAAATCTACACCAAGTGATGTATTTATGACGTTGTCACCTTCATTGACCATTTACCCTCAACCAAGTCTACCTTATCAAGGAACCCATGTTTTGTATGTAAGTGATGCATGAGCATGTCTAAGTGTGTCGTCTTTTCAATACATGGGGGTGCCCCTAGTTTCTACATGTGAGTTTTTGGATGCAAGTGCCATCTATCTCTTCATGATTCCTTTGGATGCAAGTGCCCCTAATATGATGCTTGAGCTTTGAAAATCATTCGAGTTATAGTGATAGCTAAGCAGCTTGAGAAGCAACGAGTTATTCCATCAATAATATAGAAGCTTCAAAGAGAAGAATTCCCAATGAATATGGACTCATTCATTTCAAATTCCAATTAGTACCCTGGGGATGAACATTTCTTGTCAAAAGGTTTTGATGTGTGGAAATTTGTCTAATCAGAGCAAGGTTGACGGATGAGTGGATATCCCTTCGAAAAATAGATGGAGGCAATGTTCCCAGATGCTTGTATATCCCAAGTGAATCGTCTTCATAATGATGTTGTCTACCCTATAGACTCCACTTTTCGTTGGCTGCTATCCCCATTTCCCCCTTAGCCTTAACTTTGCCTAGGCCGCCCATGTGGGTTTTCAACCTAGTAGGCTCGTCCTAACTTTTGCTTAGGGCGCCCTTTTGGGTTATCAACATAGCGGACCCCCTTTTTTTCCTTTTTCCTTCTTTTTTTTTCTTTCTCCTCGTGGGGATAACAACCATAGGCATGGAATACTGTGATCACAAAATTTGGGCAAGATGAAGGCCGCTCGGGCCGGGTGCACCCGAATGAACAATATGGAGGTAGACTTACCAACTAAAATGAGGGAAACCTAGAATCACATGTCTAGGAGACCATTGGAGAGATGTGCTTTATAATGATCGGATTCAAAAAGAGTTTCTAGAGAGAGACAGACTTAACCAACAATTACTTCACAGGGACCGAAATTCAAGTTTGAAAGGGAGGGCCTTACGACTAGAAAAGAAGCCCGAACAAAAAGGATACAATCAACAGTGCGGCATGTCTATCTAAAGGCGACCGCAATCTTTCCAGTGAATCAATCTGGGAACCAAGTGGACTGGGCCCGTTGCCGGATTGCCTACGTATCTATGGAATGTGGTGTTTGGTGTGTTTTCCAGGGCTGGTGTTTAGTCTGAGGTGTTTATCAAGAACAGTGTTTGGTACGAGTTGTATGTCAAAGTCGGTGTTTGATGAGGAGGGTTCGATGTGGTAGGTTTATGAGGGGAACACTTGTTTTTTTTCATTAAGATTGCTTCCTTCCATCTTGGTTTCAACATTAAGGGTCATTTCTCTCTTCTTGATTTTCTCCTTTTTATTTTTAGGAGGGGACAGATCTACTATCATAATTTTTGTGGATTGTGGTTTATAAGGTGTCCCCTCTTTTCCTTTCCTTCATTCTTGTGGGGGGTGACATTTTCTATGAGCAGGTGTATTCAGATGGAACCTTCTTTGGAAGCTTGATTCATTTTTTGGAAAAGAATTTCATGGCAAGTGTTCTAGTAGATGTGATGGGTCGACATGGTGGTCGGGTTAGATATGTGCTTAAAGGTTAAATTGGATATGTGTTCGAAGGTCAGTGTTAGCAAGTGTTTGGGAAGTGGGTTAAGGTCGGTGTTTGGGACCACATCCACAGAATCACGTCTTCGTAGTTCATTTTATGGTCCCCTAGATTGATCCGATGGAATATCATAAAGTCGTGTAGATTTTGCCACATATACGCAAAAGATAAGGAAATCAGAGTTTCATTCTTTATATAAAAAATCAAAGAACAAGCAATGACATTGTTACTTATTAGATATAGAATTCAACTATCGCCCCCCCTTTTGACTCGACACAACTTCTAGACTCTAAAGAGCAAATACACCGTCTCTCTCAATTATCGGTCACCATTTTATTCATACTCATCAATTCGGTCTGCGGTCTTCGGTTAACTCTTATTTGCACTTCTTATTCGCCCCTTGGAATACATCATCTCTACTTTCACCTTCATTGCTCCCCAATTGTTGGGGCTCATTTCTTGTTCAACTAAAAAGGCCCAATGGCAATGTCTCTACCCAATACCTCAGCACTGCTCATCAACTTGGCTAATTAATTTGGTTCCTCAGCATGGCTCATTGGCTAGGGTCCTCATTGTATAGTTCTTCTTTCAAATTCTCATCTTGGCTGCTCAAATTGGTTCGCATAAAAATTATGTCTTACATCTCTATCCTTGCAGAAAGCCTAATCAAGTCACCTCACCTCGCCCCATCTTCTTCGCGTTCGTTTTCATTGTTTCTCCCAAAAATTGGTTTCACAATTCTTCCCGTGGGAGGGCTTCCTTGGTTTGTCTTTGCTTGAATATAAAACTCTCCTCAGCCCGACTCAGCTTCGCATCTCGGTTTCTTGGCTTCCTAGTTCGGCATCTCAATTTGGCGACTCGACTCGGCTACTCGACTTGGTTTCTTAATTTAGCTCACCAGCTTGGCTCACCGGCTCAACCCATCAACTTTGTTCACAATCAAACATTGGAGCTTACATCATTCTTCTTGGGAGAATGCCCCGATTTGCATCTTTTCTCACGAGAAATCCTAACTCGGTCTTACTTCTGGAGAACACTCAAATTTAGCCATCTATTTGTTCTATTGGATTACTATTGAGTTTTAGAGCCTAAGGTTAATTTTATTTTAATTTTTGGTCTCTAATTTGTCTTAGGAACCCAGTAAATAAATTCATGGACTATCCGTTTAATTAGGCCCAGGCTTAGCACGAATTTTCTGACTGATTTGTCTCTGATTTTCGTTGGATTAGAGGCCCAATTAAGTTGGTTTATTATTTTGCCTATTTTATGGATAAAAGAGGAATAATTTTAATCCTTGGAGTGTAGGTTAAGTAATTGAGTTTACATGGGAAATAATATAGAGTTTTCCTCAAGAAAAGGGAGTTTTTCTGGTCTGAGATCCTTAGCTTTGCGTGCAAGAATCGGATTAGAGTCAAAATAGGAAAAAATCGGTCAAAATAGGAATAACGTGAACCGTAGCCAACTGTGTCGGCAATCATGGAAACATGACCGCCACCAGCCGGCGGTCATCTGTCCCAGAGGCGGCCACTTTTTCTAATTTTTTTTTTTTATTTCTACCCTCAACCATTGGATTTAGGGGTTTAATCTCGACCTTAGGATCAAGACCACGCCCCATCAGACCCTGAACACTATAAATAGAACCCTTAAAACACAAGTTTGGGGGGGTTGGCCATTAAGCTTTTTGCGTGGGAAAACTCTACTAGTTTCTTTTCTCAATTCGATTTCTTTGCTTTTATCTATTGGATTTCATATGGTGTGTTGTTTAGTTCTGTCTCTGCAGTAGTTCCAGAGCCAATCAAGGTGGAACTAAGGAGCGGAAAGAGGGTAGAAGCAATCTACAACTCTCAAACGCGAAGAACGATGAAGAACACGCCCTTGGTGGTAACTCGGTCTCTTTCCCTTTAATTTGTGTCTGCTATTGTGATTTTGTCTCTGTTTGTATGCTGATACTGACATGTTTGATTGAGTGTTGATTCTAATCCAAGAATTATGTGAGCATTGAACCCGGTTCCCGGGGTACATAGGATGTCTCTAGCGGTGGAGACGCAACCCAAATTGTTTTATTTCTCTTTCTTGTCTTTTTACGAAATTTTTTATATATTATTGTTGTTGTTTACTGCTAGAAATCTGGTTTACCCACATTCTACTGTGCGATTTGTTAGGGCAGAATCTAGTGTACCACACAAACCAGATACTTCACATCTTAGGAATGTTAGGACACACAAGTATGTCAACCATTATGCTTCAAAGCCAAGTAGGTCAAATCTGGTTGATAGAAAACCATATAGAAAGAATATGTCATACAGGACAGATATGGTTTTTAGTAAACCAAATCATAGTATGCAGTCACATAGAATTAGAAGAAACACTTATGTACACTCTTCTAGGAATTATATGCATACACATTATCATGTACCACGTATTACTTGCTACTATTGTGGAATGAATGGTCATGGTATCAAGGCTTGTAGGATCAATAAGAGAAATGAAAATGTTAGATATGTGTGGGTTCCAAAAGGAACCAAATCTAACCCCACAAGACCCAAGTTAGTTTGGGTATCTAAAACCTAGTTGTTTTCTGCAGGTGACAAGGGATTAATCGAACCTAGACAGTGGATGCTCAAGGCATATGACAGGAGAAGTATCCATGTTTTCATCCCTAACCGTGAAATACCGAGGAAAAGTTACTTATGGGGACAAGTCCAAAGACAAATTCTCGGATTTGGTAACATTGACTCTACTCCATCTATTGAACATATTTTACATGCTGATAATCTTAAGTATAATCTGCTTAGTGTGGGTCAACTCTGTGATAAGGGTTTTAAAGTCTCTTTTGAAGCTTCTAAATACTTAGTTAGTTCGGTAGACAAAGATGTGGTATTTACTGGTACCAGAAAAGGAAATGTCTACTCTATATGTTTTGATAATGTTACTAACTCTGAGCTTAAGTGTTGAAGTGCAAGAACAGAAACACCAACCTTATGGCACAGAAGGCTAAGGCATGCCAACTTGGACCTCATATCCAAATTATTAAGCAAGATGTTGGTGAAAGGTCTACCCGCACTCAAATATGAAAAAGAAGCTACATGTCGAGCATGTCAGCTTGGTAGACAAGTTAAAAGTTCCTTTAAACCCAAGCATGCTATCTCTACATCTAGACCACTTGAACTACTGCATATCGATTTGTTTAGACCTATGAGAACCATGAGTATATGTGGTAAGAGATTTGTTTTTGTCATAGTTGATGATTATTCTAGATATACATGGGTCATATTTCTTGCTCATAAGGATCATGCATGTGATGATTTGGCACTCTTGTTAAACGATTCTAAAATGAAAAAAGGTATAAAATTTCAAATATTAGAAGTGATCATGGAGGATAATTTGAAAATCATTCCTTTGAACAATTTTGTGAGCAAAGTGGCATAGTACACACTTTTTCGACTCCTAGAACACCTAAACAAAATGGGGTAGTGGAAAGGAAGAATCGAACCTTACAGGAAATGGCTAGAACTATGCTTAATGAGCATAAGTTACCAGCATATTTCATGGCAGAGGGTGTGAACACAGCATGCTACATCCTAAATAGAATCTCTATGCGTCCCATAATTGAAAAGACACCCTATGAGATTTGGTATGGGAAGAAACCAAATATTTCCTATTTTCAAGTCTTTGGTCTAGATGCTATATTCTGAATACAAAGGATAACCTGGATAAGTTTGAAGCAAAATCTGTTGATGGTATTTTCCTTGGCTATTCTACAGCCAATAAAGCATATCGAGTTTACAGCAAGATAAATATGGTTATTGAAGAAACCATACATGCTGTTTTTTATGAGACTAACCCGTGTGATCTAAATGTTGAAGAAGAAGCAGATGGTACTCTTGATGCTCAACCACATGTTATTAACATTGACATTCCATCTGATGAAAAAAATGAAGAACTACCTGTATTGGTTCCACATGAAGCATCACAACAACATGACATTCTGCCTGATATGGTTGCGGAAAAACCAAATGTTACTACACAAGCTTCAACTTCACAACACACTCCTCAAAACATCAAGGCACCTAGAGGACTATCAATTGATGCCATTCTTGGTGATATCACTAGAGGAGTAACCACAAGGTCATCCACGAAGAATGTGAACACTCACCTTGCATTCTTGTCGCAAATTGAGCCCAAAAACGCACATGATGCCATCCAAGATGAATTTTGGAACAATGCAATGCAAGAGGAACTAAATCAGTTCAAACAGAGTCATGCATGGAAGGTATGCAATCAATTTGACCAAGAATCCTGTGCAATACTCTCGGACAACGCATATTGAAGTTCGACATTATTTCATCTGAAATCTTGTGTTGAAGAAAGATGTGGTCATTGGGCTTGTCAAGACTGAAAATCAACATGCTGATATTTTTCCAAAGCCACTCAAAGAGGAACAATTTACAAAAATCTAACTTGAGCTCGGAACGTGCAATCTACCATAAAATCTGTGAGTCAATTTGGTTTCTACAAAAACCATATCTACGCTTATATGCTTCATGCATCATATTAGGATATTGCATTCACAACACTTGCACACTAGCACCATGCATTTAAGCAAATGAGGACACATTCAAAAGGTGTTCGAATCATCAGTAGCACTGAAGGAAATTTTGGGAAGTTCTGGTTTCATATGACACCATCTATAAGCTGATGCCGAGGAGTTATGGTTTTTGAAAAAACCATATCTACTGTTGACAACGGATATTAACCAAAGTTCAGAAGAAAAGACGGAATACAAAGGCAGTTGGATTCTGAAAAAACAGTTACCTTTTTATGCTACACATGTATGTTAGAAGGAACAAAAAGAAGTGGAGAAGTTAATGCAAGTAAACCGCTCCTTATATCCCGTGAACAACATTCTCTCTCCTACAATATCTCTTTCACACAAACCCGACATTTTCTCTCTTCTCCAAAAATCTCTCAAATACAGAAACCATAAAAGACTCAAAGACTTTGTATCGCAAACAGCAAGTAAAACTCAGGGAAGGGCAATCCTGCAAATGAAACCAAGGTGCCAAAATCACAAAAGTCTACCAAATACACACGATCACCCAAATCAAAACCCATGAAGAAGATCTTCCCGCAAACACCTACTTCAACATAAAAAAGGGTCTCAAATGCAAAGTCCACATCCAGGGACACGAGGCCGGACAAATAGAAGATCATGAACCATAGTACAAGTCCTGACTTGACTTCAACAGAAAAACACGCGATTGAAGGACTTAAGAAGTTCAAAGAGAAGAAGCAGAAGGGAAAAGGAGTCACAGCCTCATCAACCAAAGTGATTGCGAAAAAGAAGCCTCCATATAGCATCTATGATTCTTCTATAGCCTTACCTTTTGATGGCACTAAAGATAGTGATAATCTGCCCACTGCTGAACCCACTATGACTACTTTACAAAAATGAGCATCGAATGTTTTGTATCATCCAAAGACTACTTGTATTACAGCTGCCTCGCTTGATCTAAATTATGCCATGCAAATCTTGAGAGAAGCCGAAAGTTCTGTTCTTGAATTAAATCCTGCTGAATCAAAAGTTCTATCTGATATACCTACTGAAATTGAAGTAAAAACCCTAGTTTAGGCAATCCATACTGCTTATGGAAAATTTGGTTTAAATGAGTCAAAACAATACTTTGATGCATGTATAGAAAGCATTGTGTCAGAAGAAGATGTTGAGAAGTTGATGGAATCAGAGAATGCCACTCTGGCTGGAGATAAAACCAAAACTCTGAATGAGGAAGGGTATATGGATATGGTTGCTGACGAAACCATACCCTCAGAAGAAGTGGAAATTGCTGAGAAGAGCGTGGATGTTCGAGACCCTGCAGCAGCTGAAAACTCAAAAGAAATCAGTCGAGATGGTCTTACAGTTTCTAAGATCTTAAAGATTGCAGAAGGTGCTGAAAAAGAAGCCCTGAAGGCAAATGAGGATCAGGCTGTAGAGAGACCAGATGTTGAGAAAGAGGTCGATGATGAGTTCTGAGATCTTAAAGATTGCAGAAGGTGCTGAAAAAGAAGCCCTGAAGGCAAATGAAGATCAGGCTGTAGAGAGACCAGATGTTGAGAAAGAGGTCCATGATGAGTCTTCTTCTGATAGTGAGAAGGAACTGGAGAAACAGTCTGAAAAGTCTGTGATGACTTGCAAGACTGATGTGCTAAAGAAGAAGAAGACAACATATGTGATTTATGTAAAAACTAAACCTCCAACAATGTGGAAGCCAAGTGCTCGCCTTCTTGTTCGAGGAACTGTGAGGCAAACTGGAAAGGAGACGAAACAAAACACAGGAGTCTATCTGATTGATTCTGATTCAGACGAAGAGGTTGCCAAAGCAGAATCTCCAATGAAGAGGAAAAAAGTTACGGACTGTGAGTCTAAAAATTGTACAAGCTACAAATTTGCAAACAATGATCCGGTTGCTGGAGAACCAGATCATGAAGAAGAGGATGTGGATGATCTCATTTCAAAGTTCTACTCTGATGATGAGGTGGAAAATGTGAATGGAGAAGTGAATGATGAATCTATAGAGCATGATAATGATGAGGAAGAGGAAGACAAAGAAGAAAAAGATAGAGAAAATGAAAAGGAAGTAGATGAAGAGAATGATGTGCAAACGGATAAAGAAGAAGATGATGTAAATGATGATGAGACATAGGAGGAATCCGAGAATGAGGAAGAAGAGAATGCAGGTAACGGCTGAGAGAAAACTAAAGAGGATCAAGAAGAAGAAGAAGAAGAGGAAGAAAAAGTTCTTGAGCCCCCAATGGAAAAGGCAAAGATCAGTGCAAAGGGAAAATTTGACGAATTGACAAAGAAGGAAGATGGGACAAAGCCATTCAAGAAACTCACTAAGGACTATAATGTGGTCTTGAAGGACTTTGAAAAACTTGGGATCACTTCTATCTTGAAGTATTTCAAGTTCAACTATTTGGCCACCTTACAGACCCAAACGGATGAGGAAATTGTGGCTGAATTCTACAGGAACCTGCTTATGAAGAAGGACAAACATGATGAGGTCAAGTACCTAGTGAGCACTATGAAAGGCAAAAAAATCAAAGTAACTGAGGATACAATCCGAGAAGTGCTCAAATCCAAGAAAGGAAAAATCAAGCATTATAACACAAATTCTGGTGTTAAAGTGAATATCAATGACACTCCTTCTTACAATCAGCAAGCAAGACTAGTGTATGGCTCCAACATGAAAGGAACATATCAGCAGACCACTCCACTAGGTAGAGCTGTGTTATACATGCTCACCCGAGTAATCTTACTGCGTCCTTGGCACTTCAATGAGATCTCCAATGCTGATCTATGGCTTGTGGCCTGCCTTATTGAGAAAAGTCCAGTCTGTTGGGAATATCAGGTTGTCCATCACATGGCTCTTTATAAGCCTAGAAGCCATGGTCGTCTGATCACTATGATAGTTAAGACATTTGGTGTGAAATCTTCAAGGAATGCTACACTTCAGTCAGTTGAATTTATTGATCGCAACACTTTGTCTCATATGAGCATCAGGATTGGCTCGAACGGGAAATATGAAGTGATTCTTGCAGGAGCTAGTGCTAAGGAGACCATGCATGCTGGATGATTTGGGAACAAGGCTGAGCCTTTTGGAGACTGACATGGAAGATGTCTTAGGTGATATTGCTGACTTTAAGGAGAAGATGATGGCACAATTTCAGTTGGTTCTTTCTCGTTTCCCTTCACAAGTATCCTCTGATGATGACTGAAGCCTTTTCAGATCTGATGCTTCTTAGAATTCATGCATTGCATCTTAGTTCCTCTACTTGGTTTAGCTTTTTGGTTCTGTTTACCTAGTTCTTATGGTTGGTTATTCTCAAATATTTTCTATCGTTTGGAATATTTTGGTTGAATATTTGGATATTGCTGTTTGAATGGTTAGCTCTGCATGAACTTTGCTCTCTTCCTATGATATATACTCCCTTTCTGTTGATGCCAAAAGGGGGAGAAAGGTTGTGTGTTGATTGACTTATGTAGGAACATTGGTTATGGTTTTTAAGAGAAACCACGTTTTGACTTATGCAGGAACATTGGTTATGGTTTTTGAGAGAAACCACGTTTTGACTTATGTAGGAACAATGGTTATGGTTTCTGTGAGAAACCACGTTTTTGGTAAAATTTTGGATCAATGTGCATGTATTGCAATTGTGTTTGATTGTGCAGGCACTGACAAAAAGCATTAGTTGATGCTACTGATGAGAAATAGTTGTTGTTAAAACCATATATGTTTTATGCAAGAAGTGTGATTTTGGAAATCTGGTTTTATCATAAACCACACTTATGCCTATGATTTGGTTTATGCCAAAAACCAAATGTTATGATAATGAATGTTGCGCAACTTCGTATTTATTATTGTGCGTTCACCTAATCTTTTGTGCAGAAAGATAAAAATAAAGGGGGAGTTTTATGATTGGCTCTCGAATGCCAATATATTCACAAGGAATGATTCATATGTTTTTCAAACTTATCCTTATTGAATTACAAAACAGTTTTCAAAAGGGGGAGCAACAAAATAGGGGGAGGTTCGTGAAAATTATGTGAATATCTTTTGAACCCTTGTTATATGAAAAATCAACACAAATTTGTCATCAACAAAAAGGGGGAGATTGTTGACCAAAAATTAGGGTTAATCACCTCCTAATGCTGAACTGTGATTAACCATGATAATTATTTGGTTTTGATGACTAACAAATTACAAGTGCATTGCTAGCTTTGCTTGTGTTGATTTTCACGTGCAGAAAAATTATAGTTTCTGCCGATACCATATTTGGATATGTGACATATGGTTTTTATCGATACCATATCTTGAATATGTGACATATGGTTTTTACCGATACCATATCTGCGAAGCTGTCACTATCAACCTTTTGTGCAAGTTGCGTGTGGTCCTGCAAGCATTTAAATCCCACTTCCAGCCGTGTGAATTGGAGAATAAGTAAGAGGGAAGACTTTTTGAAAGTGCAGAAGATGTTCCCACCTAACTCCTACTCAACTCTAGAAGGTGGCCCAAACTTTCCAAAAATGGTAATTCTTTGCTACCAAGGAGTTGACATGCATAACGGCAACAAACTGACGCTTTAATGAACTGAAGTCAACTGGAGTACATGGAGCCATTGCAGGAGCGTATCCCCCACACTCAGATCCTATAAAAAGGGATGTTTACACATCTGGAAGATTATCCCAGCTACTGCGCAAAAATCTAAGTGTGTACTTGAGCTAAGAGATTTGGTATTTGATCTGGTTTGTTTTGCTTATAGTGCGAAACTATTTCAAGGGGCAATTTGTAAACAATGCTTGGTTTAGTTTTGCTAGGTACTCAAGTCTAGGATTAGATTAAAGGGTAGGTTCAAGCTTAGCCTGTGAAAAGCTTGTATAAGGTTAGAGTTTATATAGGTTTGAGCTTAGCCTAGAAAAGCTTGTGTTTGTAACGGTTAAGGTTGATCCAGAAAAACCTAGGTATAGTGAGTGTTTTCAAATCCCAAAGGAAAGAACCTTTAGGCAGTGGAGTACCTGGTGAGGGGGAACCACTCTAAGTCACTATGTTCACTCTCTTCTACTCTTTCTCTACTGGCTTTCTTGCTCCGTATACTCGCTAAATGTTTAATTGATTTGGTACCTCAGAAACCAAATCTTTCACAGAGATTTGGTATCGCGAAAACCAAATCTCTCTGTCCAAAAAATTTTTTAAGGCCTAATTCACTCCCCTCTTAGGCACTTTTGGGCCTACAATTTCCCCACCAAGTGTTTTTGAAATCAGACAAAGCTTAAGTCTAGGATTCCTGATGACCATGAACTTTATCGCTAGAGAATTAAACCCATAGGACATCATGGGAAGCAGTGCCTTAGTTGGGAGGAGATGGTGAAGATATTAGGGATGATGGATACATCATAAGGCGATGATCCCAGTACATAAGAAGATGGTGAAGACACCGGAAGTTCAGGGTGTACCCCAAAGACGATGATCCCACGAATGGAAGATAGATAGGGAGATAATGAAGAGAATGGAAGTCGTGGAGGTATCCTAAGGCGAAACGTAGGAAAAAGCCAGAGGCAGTGATAAAGCATCGAATTAAGACACCGAGGTGACTTTGGGCCTTCCCGCGAGAGGAGATGTAAGCGCCAATATTTATGGCAGAAGAAGTGAGATGGGATGACCTGGTTAGGCTTTCTCGTGAGAGGAGATGCAAGTCTGGGCATTCTCCCAAGGAGGATGATATAAGCCCCGATGTTTTTCTGTGAACCAAGTTGATGAGCCGAGCCGGTGAGCCGAGTTGATGAGCTGAGGTGAGAAACCAAGTGGAGTAGCCGAGTCAAGTTGAGATGCCGAGTTGGGAAGCCAAGGAACCGGGATGCAAAGCTGAGCCGAGCTGATGAGAGTTGAGTATGCAAGCTAAGACAAACTATGGGGGCCTTTTCATGGGAAGAAATGTAAATCCTAGTTTTGGGGGCAGAAACAATGGAGAAGAATGCAAGAAGAAGATGAGAGAAGATGAGATACAATGAGGAGACAAGGAATGGAGAAATTTGATGTCTGGGCCTTCTTGTGAGAGGAGATATAAGCCCCAGAATTTACAGTAGGAGAGGTGAGATAAGGTGACCCGATTGGACCTTATTTAAGGACGGAGATGTAAATCCCGGTTTTTATTTGTGAACTGAGTTGATGAGCCAAGACGAGAAGCTGAGAGATGAACCATACGATGGGGGACTGAACTGGCAAGCTGAGTTGATGAGCAAAGCTGAGGTATCGAGTGGAGACATTGCCATTGGGCCTTTAGAAATGAACAAGATCCGAGCCCCAACAATTGGGAAGCAATGAGGATGGCGATGAGAACGATGACGGAGACATGATGAGAAGACAATGGGGAAGGTTAAGAGATAACGGTGACGATGACAATGGAGATAATGCATTCCTAGAGGTGAGCAAGAAGTGAAAGTGAGAGTCAAATGGAGACCATAGATCGAATTGCCAAGTATGGATAGAATGATCACCAAGAATTAGGAGAAGCAGTGTAGTTTCTTTTTAGAGTTTAGAAGTTAAGTAGGATCAAAAGGGGCGATAGCTAAATTCTGTGTCTAACAATCAACATTGTCATTGTTTGTGCTCTGATTTTTCACATGAAGAATAAACTTTCATTTCCTTATCTTTTGTGTATATGTGGCAAAATGTGCACGACTTCATGACATTCCATTGGATCAATCTAGGGGATCATAAAACAAACTATGATTACCTAATTCTATGGATGTAATCCGACCTAACCTAACATATATTCAACCAACCACAGCTGATTCCTAAACACTTACCTGCACTAGCCTTCAGACACATACCTATATTGACATCTATCTAGCCTAGCCTCCATGTTAACCCCGTCACACCCACTTGAATACTTGTCAACAAATGCTGCTCTCCAAAATTAATCAAACTTCCAAAAAGTTCCATCTAAATGCACCTACTCAAAGAAGATGTCACCCTCCCCGAAAACAAAAGAAAGAAAAGAAGAAAGGAAAAAAGAGGGGCACCAACCAAACCACAATCCACAAAAATGATCTAGATAATAACAAATGTGTCCCTTGCCAAAAAAAGCAAAACGAAAAGGAGAAAAGCAAGGGAGAAGTGACCCTTAGTGCTTGAATATTGAAACCAAGATGAAAGGAGGAAATCTTGATGAAAGGACGAGTGTTCCCCTCACAGACCGATCACATCAAACTCCTTACCAAATAGCGCCTCTAACAAGCACCTCAAACCAAACACCAACCTTGATAAATACCTCAAGCCAAACACCACATCCATAGATACGTAGGCAATCCGGCAATCAGCCCAGCCTATAAATTGTGGTTCCCAGATTGATCCAATGGAAATAGCGAAGCCGTTGTCAAATAGACATGTCACGCTGTTGATTGTATTATTGGTATCCAGACCTCCTTTGTAGTCATAAGGCCTCTCTTTTCGACTTGTATTTCATGAAATTATAGTTGCCAATCAAGTCTGCCTCTCTAGGGAAGATTCACTGTGAATTCGATCATTAATTGTCATACTTCTCCAATGGTCTCTTAGACATGTGATTCCTGGTTTCCCTCACTGAAGTTGATAGTATACACCCTCAATGGTCATTCGAGTATACCCGACCCGAGCAGCCTTCTTCTTGCCCAAGCATTGTGATCTCAGTATTGTGTTCTTATAGTTGCTATTCCCACAAAGAGAAAAGGAAAAAAGAGAAAGAGAATGGAAGAAAAGAGTCCGCTAGGTTGAAAAACCCGAAAGGGCACGTTGGCAAAAGTTAGGACAAGCCTGCTAGGTTGAAAACCCACATGGGCAGCCTATACAAAAATTAAGGCTAAAGGAGGAGTGGGGATAGTAGTCAATGACAACAAAGAGACATCCATATGTTAGATCACATTGCTCCGTTAATTCTGAAAGCAAAGATTACTCCTCAAAGACAGATAACTCGGTTGGCCATGTCATCATCAACAAAAGGACTGTAAAAGCATCTGGACACATTGTCTCCATCTATTCTTCGAAGGGATATCCACTCATCTATCCACCCTTCCTTGTTTAGTCAAATTTCCATCTATCAAAATCTTTTGACAAGAAATGCTCACTCTTAGGGTCCCAGTTAGAATTTAAGGTGAATGAGTTCATAGTCATTCGGAATCTTTTTCTATGAAGCTTTGGAGTTTTTGTTGGGATAACTCACTTTTTCTTAAGTTGCTTAACTTACACCTTGGCTCGAATAATTTTCAATGCTCATGCATCATGTTAGGGGCATTTTCAATGCTCATGCATTATGTTTTATTTCATTGCTTGGGATTTCTTATTTATTTTCAACCCAATTATATTGAGATGATTTATTTTTTGGTTAGGAATGAATTTAGGGGCCCAAGTTAATGAAATATGAATTCTCCAGAGTTGATTAACCTATAAACACATTACTTGCAGACTGATTTTAGCTTTGATTTTTGTAAAAAATCAGAATTGTATCATCCTTAAAAGGTAAATGTGTTTTTGGTATGATTCTTGCATAAAATGGGGGTTTAATGTGTATCAATCAGTTGTGGGATGATTAGGAGGAGCACTAATCATGAAAAGAGGATTTTCTGGGTTGATTAGGGGTTAATTACACGGTTAGATTAAATCAGGACAGAATTAGGGGATTGGGGGCCGAGAAAGAAAAGAATGCATGAAACCAGAAGAGCCGGGCAGCCATCTTTGGATGACCGTCGGACATGGCGGTCATGGGTGCCTAGAAAGTGATTTTTTCCCCGACTTTTTTCCAAGTTTGATTCTACACGGTTTTGGCCCAGATTTTCGGCCAGAATCTTGACCATTAATAGGTTCACGACCCCTGCACTCCCCATGACTCTATAAATAGGACCTCTAATTCACATCCAAGGAGGGACACAATCTCTTTCACAGACATCCTCATAAGCTTAAGTGCTTGGAGAAATTCTACTTCTCCACAGTTTTGCAAATAGAAACTCTGGAGGAATTTCGAGGAGAGAAGCATCAAGAAGCAACCAGCAAGAGGAGAAGCTTATGATGAACCCGAGTTGGGGTTCTTGATGCAAGCAGTCCCAGAAAATAATTCATATCTCAAAGTCTAGAAGTCAGATTGCTATGATCTTGGACTCTCTAGAAAGCTAAGAGGGAGATCTACAACTTTTGTGTTGAGCCCAAAAACTGGATCGACCGCTTTTATTGCCTAAAATCTAGTAGAAGACGACCATGTCCAACAACCACGATAAGTACTATAATCCCTTTTTGATTGTGAATCTTATTGTTTGCTATTGATTTGATGATTTGGTGTTGCTGATGATGCTATTGCTGATGTAAGTGCTATGTGATGCCATAAAAAGAACTACGTGGGCTTTGAACCCGGTCGCTGGGGTACGTAGGTGGTTTCTAGTGGTGGAAACTCAAGCCCAATTATTTTTGGGATTAATGTCACATTTCGTCCCTGTGTTGCCTCTTCAAATTGAAATTCGTCCCTGTGTTAAGTTTTGATTGGTTTTGATCCCTCAGTAGGTCAATTTTTTAAGGTTTTAGTCCTTTTTACCGATTTTACCCCTAAATTCAGTACTTTACTGTTCAAACTAGTTTACCTACCCGAAATTCGACCCAACTAACCGACCCAACCCGGAACCTTATTCAAAAATCTCCAATAAACAAATAACTCTACCTCCGAACATCAAAAATTTTAAAATCATAAAAAATACAAATTCTTTTTTAAAAATTTTGAAAAATTAAAAATCATAAATCAAATTATTTTTAAATTTTAAAATTTAAACCTTTCTTCTCTACATGTTTTTTTCTTTTTTTTTTTATTTTTTGATTTAAAAATTCGCAAATTTAATTTTTTTCTACTTTTGTTCTTTTTTCTTTTTTCCCTCCTTTCTTATCCACACAAGTCCTCTTATAATAGTAGTCAAAAAGGCATAGTCGCTTTTCCTCTGCTTGTCTAGAAAAAATTATATTTTAAAAAAATTTTAAACTAAAAGATAATTTACTTTATGATTTTTTATTTTAAAAAATATTTTAAAAATTTTTTTGGACTATTTTTAATGATTTCCAAAATTTTGATATTTGGAGGTGGAGTTATATATTTAATGGAGATTTTTTAATGGGGTTCCGGGTTGGGTTGGTTAATTGGGTCGAATTTTGAGTTGGTAAACTGGTTTGAATAGTGAAGTCCTGAATTTAGGGGTAAAATCGGTAAAAAGGACTAAAACCTTAAAAAATTGACCAACTGAGGGATCAAAACCAATCAAAACTCAACACAAGGACGAATTTCAATTTGAGGGGGCAACACAGGGACGAAATGTGACATTAATCCATTATTTTTGTTTTCCATTTTTTTTCAATTTCATTTTGTTATTTCTATGTGATTTGTTTCCACACAACACACACTTTCACAAGGCATACAATATTCCTCAATTGCACAAAGTTTTCCCCATCATGGATGGGTGCCTAACATCTTTCCTTCCATGACGAACCCCCAGGCCAACAATCTTTGGTTCGCTAATCGGTAGCTTTAAACACAGTCATTGAGATTCAAGAATGGTTTTTTTCGAATTTTGTTCTGTAATAAAATTCAGGTGGCGACTCCAAAGGTATTGAGTGATGGTAACGAAGAAGGTGTAAGGGAATAGGTGAGGGGGCCCAATCAACTTTGGGTCGGGTCCTCACAGTTTCCTCAAATGCCATGATCTTTGTCTCTTGGTGGTTAATCTGAATTTTTGTGGGATAATTGTGGTTCTTGGGGAGAAAGATAGAGTGGGATTAGAAAAAAGAATTTTGCCCTTGATCAGAGAAAGAGAATGGGGCAGGAGATGAACTTCTTTGTTGTTCTTTCTCAACCTCTTTGTTTGAGAGTCTGTACGTGGCTCCAGAGGAGGAAATTCTGTTGGTTTGAACATCATACATGGTGCAGGTGATTGAGGTAGGATCTTTTCAGATTTAAACACGATTTAGTGTCTCTAATGCCAAAGTATGTTTATGTCTGAGATTTGTGATTAGTGACTCTAATGATCAAACTACTTAACATACTAAGAGGAAAGGTTAGAGAGATTTGGACATAAGATTTATAATGGTTCGCCACACATGACTACCTCTACTACTTAAGGATTCCCCCTTCAGATTTCTTACTCATACTAAGATGGTTTTTCACGGGTCAACCAAATAATCCTTAATACAAGTTTTTCTTAAGCTAAACCTAAACCCAAAACACTCACTACAAAGCTCACCCAAACTTTGCTTACAAATACTCAGAATGAAAATACTATGCTGAAGATGTCACTCAGCACAATCACTTTGCTTTTCAAATATTTCTTTACAAGAAATATGCAGAAAGAAATGCTTTTCTCACTCTTTTGCTTGACTTGAGAACTGCAAGGTGCAACTAACTTTTTGCTTGAATTCAAAATCTCTGTATAGCAGCTCTGTTGTTTTTCATGGAACCATCAGCCTTTTATAAAGACTCAATAGGAGAAGGCTTTTCAAAAGTTCAAATGGTTGCGTCTCTTTCAACAACACCTACTTTGTTTTGAATGGTGCCAGAACGTCAACATTCAAATCTCTCTGTAGTCGCTTTCACATTTTGGTCTGAGTCATGCCATTCATCTGACACGTCTACACTTGTTTAGTCGAGTCCTAGGTCGGACCCAAAAGTTTGAATTCTTGTGATGTGTGATCCGTTGTAAACATGTTAGTCATAATGTAGAAAGGGAGAGTACTAGGCAAGGTTATCAAAACCAGACCGGACCGGCCGGTTCAACCCGGTTTAACCAGCTTCTTCAAGTCTAAATATAAAATCTATTGTTGAACTGAAGACTTGAACCTTTGACCTCCCCTCATATTTATAACTTCCAACCAACTAGGCTACCAAAAATTAATGTTTCTTTTGCATATTGTTTATTATATATTAAAACTTATTTTAGTTTTGATTTTTTAGCATGAAAAGTATATATAGTTTAAAATATAATATATAATAAGTTAATCTATAAAGATGAAATTACTCAAGCAATAATTTGTATAAAATTTATCTTATTTTAACAAAAATGGTCGACCCCGGTCGGATCCCCGGTTTCCTTAAACATTCCCTTCGCCGGTTTATTGCCCGGTCTGATTTTCAAAACTTTGGTACTAGGTTGATTGACTTAGAGATAATGAGTTTTGAATAAGCATGAATAAAATGAAAACTATTTGATGATAATGACTTCTCTTGTCCACTACTTTATCTTCCAATCTCACTTACTCCAATCTTTAATAAGTTTAATCACAGCTCTTCATAGGTTGTAGAAATTGTTAATTCTTAATCATAGAGCAATAGGGTTTGTTATAATCAAAATATATTAAAGTACCAAAGAAACGCATTATTATTATTAATAATTAGAATAATCTTATCTAATTAGCATTATGATCATTAATTAAAATAACTTATTTTAATTAGTCTTTAATTACAAACTTAATCATCATCAATCAATAAGGCTAGTTGTTGACACTCATAATTAGTCAAAATTAAGTGTAGAGTACCTTTTTCTTTAATACTAACAAATATAGAGTACGTCGAAAGTATGGCTTTGGAAGCAACCAATAGTGAAGATGCAATTTTTTTTTTTTTTTTAATCAGAGAAGATGAAATTTCAAACATCATTTTTTGTCTGGCCTTGACAGAAACCAAGAGATTGGATTTAGATTTGGAGAAACCCTCATCGATAATGGAACACGCCCAAGTTTATTGGCTCTCTATTCTTTTATCATGATCGTATCCATCCATAGTCAATGCTTCTTGCAATGCTTTCCTTTTCTTTTTCGAGATGATAAAATTTACGGTGCACAATAAGAATGGTATATTTAGTATTTTCAATACACTAAAGCTGGTTAAAACAAAAAAAAAAAATCTGCTAGCTAATATTGTTCTTTCTAATTAATCAATTCCTTTGAGGCCCACCCACTCATGCTGTGGAAGATTTTGGAAATATTTTTAATTAAAAGAAATATTGAGGGTATATATATAAATACACATATATATACTGATATACATATACATATATACAATAATAGATTTGAAAATTCACGTGGCATAGTATTATATGTTTTAAATCACGTGGTGTAGTATTAGAACTTATATATAAAATCTAGGTAGATGGATATACATTATTTAGAATTAGTTTATGCATTGGAATATGAATTTACAAATCTATTATTGTTAATAATATTCATTATTTCTTTGATATCCTAAATTATATAAGTTTAATTTTCAAATTACATTATTAATTTTTTTAGTCGTTGTTCATGTTGGTAAATTTTTTTTTATAGTTTTTTATTGTATATAATTGTAATTATACTAATTTGTTGGTTTTTCTAGCTCCTACTTGAAAATATATAAACCGTGGGTTCTTATAATTATTCTTCTCTATGATTATTCTTTTTCGTTGATGTTATCATTGCTCGTAGTTTTCGCTGACTCTTCGGCAGTTCTTCGTTCTATAAATATAGAGAAACTACTTGAAATAATATAAACTGTGAGTTCTTATTATTATTCTTCTCTATGATTATTTTTTTTCGTTGATGTTATCCTTGTTCGTAGTTTTTGCTGACTTTTCGCAGTTCTTCGTTATGCCATCCTTGTTCTTCGTTATTGTTTTGTTTAGAATTAGTTTTAGTATTAGATAAGAATTTATAAATCTATTGTTAATAGTATTTATTATTTCGTTGATATTCTAATTTATATAAGTTTAATTTTTAAATTATATTATTAGTTTTTAGTATTATTATTTTTAGTCGTTGTTCATGTGGTAATTTTTTTTTATATATAGTTTTTGTATTGTATATAAGGGTAATTATACTAATTTGTTGGTTTTTCTAGTTCCTACTATATAGTTTTAAATATAGAGAAACTACTTGAAAAAATATAAACCGTGAGATCTTATAATTATTCTTCTTTATGATTATTCTTTTTATCTGATGTTATTCTTGTTCGTAGTTTTCGCTGACTCTTCGGCAGTTCTTCGTTTTATAAATAAAGAGAAACTACTTGAAAAAATATAAATCATGAATTCTTATAATTATTTTTTTTATCTAATGTTATCCTTGTTCGTAGTTTTAGCTGACTCTTCGGCAGTTCTTCATTTTTTAAACATAGAGAAACTACTTGAAAAAATATAAACCATAAGTTCTTATAATTATTCTTCTCTATGATTATTCTTTTTCGCTGATGTTATCCTTCTTAGTAGTTTTCACTGACTCTTCGGTAGTTCTTCGTTTTGTAAATATAGAGAAACTACTTGAAAAAATATAAACCGTGAGTTCTTATAGTTATTATTATAAACCGTGAGTTCTTCGACAGTTCTTCGTTTTATAATTATTATTTTTCAGCATTATTTTTTTTAGTCGGTAAACTTTTGTGTTTTTATAATTTTTGTATTGATATAAGGGTAATTATACTAATTTGTTCATTTTTCTAGCTCCTGCTATATAATTATAAATATAGAAAAACTACTTGTCATTCATTATTATATGACATGTCGTTTTTGTTTTTTATAATAATACTAAGTAAGGTTATTTTCGTACTTTTGACTGTTTCGCTGTCTTCGTGCTTTAATATATGTTATCCTTGTTCGTAGTTTTCGCTGACTCTTTGGCAGTTCTTCATTTTTTAAACATAGAGAAACTACTTGAAAAAATATAAACCATAAGTTCTTATAATTATTCTTCTCTATGATTTTTTTTTTTCGCTGATGTTATCTTTCTTAGTAGTTTTCACTGACTCTTCGGCAGTTCTTCGCTTTGTAAATATAGAGAAACTTCTTGAAAAAATGTAAACCGTGAGTTCTTATAGTTATTATTATAAACCGTGAGTTCTTTGACAGTTCTTCGTTTTATAATTATTATTTTTGAGCATTATTTTTTTTAGTCGGTAAACTTTTGTTTTCTTATAATTTTTGTATTGAATATAAGGGTAATTATACTAATTTTTTAATTTTTCTACCTCCTGCTATATAATTATAAATATAGAAAAACTACTTGTCATTCATTATTATGTGACATGTCGTTTTTGTTTTTTATAATAATACTAAGTAAGGTTATTTTTGTACTTTCGACTGTTTCGCTGTCTTCGTGCTTTTATATATAGTATAGATAGACATAGATATATATAAAACTTCTATAAAAAAAGTGCGACTTAATATATATAGCGTGAGCCATTTGGTAGGTCTCAAATTCAAGTTTTTATAGTATAAGGAAAATTTCCATAGGGACCCATCACAATTATATGCACCATCCGAATCAAATCGGACAAAATTAGGGAAGAGCTGTGCGCATTATAAACTTCTTAGAGTAGAATGCAATCTAGGTGTTTAAGACAGACTAGTATTTGCGCAGCAGGTAACATGTTGATGGTGTAGAGACAAGATCCCTCCTGGTCTAGCAACTTGGTTTCATGGTGACATCCCAGACCGGAACATAATTGGATTGGATGAATATGGTGCTAGCGGTTCACCAAAATCTCTTGAAGAATTTTATAGTGTTTAACACTAGAGTGGCTTATTCTACTTGGTGTAGATAGATGTGCCTCCACTCACCAGGCACGCACTCCGGTGATAAATCGTCTGAATTTGATACCCTTTTCTTATCAAATTCAATCATATCTTTGTTACACATAGCATGACATTAACTCTATATCATTTGCCATTTGGAAGTTGAAAATTAACATAAGTCCATTTTGAGAGTAAACTGTCCATTTGTCGGTGCCAATCTGAGGCTAATCCTACATAATTATTATATTGCTTTCTTGGGACTCATGTGACGGAGCACAGGCCACGGAGTAGGTCATTAATTTCTTATACAATTATATATATTATCTCCAGAATTCCTGCTGTGGAGGAGTATTAAACAATTTCGGGAGTAAAAGGAAATGAACATGTACAGCACAGGTGAGCTTATAAAAGAGTGAACGTAGGCTTGCATGCAAAAACCAAGCAAACACACACAAAACTAGAAGAACAACTTCTTCCGCTCCTGCACTAGAAGAAAAGACCCAAACTCCTTAGCAATGACACCCCAATTTCTCCACATTGACTCCCCTACCGCTGCGGAACAACCCGGCAAGCCAGAATACTCACTAAGCACCTTCTCCGCAACAAAACTCCTCCTCCATCCTCACCACATCCATCCACCCTTTCTTCCATTGTCTGCCTTAGCAACTCCCCACCGGAGATGACCGAAACCATATCTTTGGACTCGGAAGAGATGGGGAGGTCATTGGATCTCAACCACATACCCCAGAGGGATTGGCTGTTTGGTTTGATAGAGGGAAATGAGCTATTCAATCCGGTGAAGAAAGGCGGGAAGGTGTATGTAATGCCTGACCTTAACTAGCAATTCCAGCAGCAGGAGGAGAATATTTGATGCGCCTCATGTTCTTCTCCTCCTGCTGCTGGAATGGCTGGTTAAGGTCAAGCATCACATACACGGGGCCAGAGTCTTATATGAAGAACTTAGCCTTGCAGGAGGTGTTGAGGACTTATGATCTCACACCTGGGATGATTCTAATGGTTGTTCACTTATTTTTGTGGGATAGTCTATGTATGGTCTTGCTCTTTTTATATTGATTTCTTTCATTCTAATTCTGATTGTTAATTGGAGTGTTAATTAATGGAATATTTCAGGGGGAGTTACATCAAATTCCTAGGGACAAAACATCATCAAGAGAAGTGGTTAAAAGCCACTGAAACTTATGAAATCATTGGTTGCATTGCCATGTGTGAGTTGGGGCATGGAAGTCATATTGTATGCTGTATTTTGGCTTAAATATTGTTTTCCTGGTCTCAGTGGCGAAGCTAGGACTGATTTGTAGGGGGGCCCAAAATAAAAGAGAAAAGGTGATGGGAGAGGGAAAGGATCGAACCTGGTTGTTGGGAATAGAATGATGTATATTTCCACTAGCTAAACCATTTTTGACGATTTATATACTTAAAAAATTATACTTATCTAGGGGGCCATGGCCTCTCTCAGCCTCCCCGGCCCATGGCCACTGGCTGGCATTTTCTTCTTAATTGGAATAATATTATTTGCTTTCTGACAGGGTGGCCACTTATGATTCCTTTGCCCACTAAAAAAGGATTTTGGCCAAACCATCGATTGTAATTAAGTGAAACTAAAGCCCAGAGTTAGCTAACATCCATAAAGTTCCATGGGCTCTGGTATTATGATTTTTTGAGCCGAAATGAGAGAGTTATGCACTCTCAAAATTCACTATACTGCAGCAGACTTGCTGCTTGACCTTCAGTTAGTGTAGGAGTCATATCTGGAGCTAGAGAGACAAGAATTGAGTATTCTTAGCGGCTATGGAAAGCTAAAATACAGTGCTACAACTGTAACGTTGATGCCTTGGATCTCGGTGAAGTCTCTCCTGCTAAGAATACTCAATTACTGGCTATGGTTTTGCTTGTAGTTGCACTCTGGATCTCGGTGAAGTCTCTACTGCTGCAGGGTAGATTCTACCCCGAGTTAGGGTAAGAATGGTTTTGTGAGGTTGAGTTGTGTGTTTCTTGTAATGGTTGATTATATTACGTTTTGATATGTACTTGTATATGTTTAATAGGGCAGTAAGAACCCTAGATGCCCAAGGGTTCCAAAATGAAGGAATGAATGGCCTTGATGTTTGTAATGGCTAGGTAAGTGGGTTGCATACTTGTGATGGTTGATGATGCTTACTTGCTTGGTAGAAGCTTGATTGCTTGGTAGACGCTCGATTGCTTGGTATTTGCAGCTAAGGTGCTATTGGTGATAGCCTTGGTTGTGCCCTAAATGAGCTATGCACTTGCGAATTCATGCATTGCATACATTGCACTTGCATTGGTTCTATTTATATATGTAACGGTGGGCCTTGCGGTGGTGGTGGCCGCTTGGTCATTCTTGGTGATGGTGATATTGTGTTGGGCGTTGTGTGTGGTTGTGGTAGCCAATCGGTTATGCCTCGTATGTGGGGTTGTAGGCTATGGAGGAACATGCTAGCAAAACTACCACACCCCACAGGTAGGCCTAGTACAATATCACGATAGCTTACCTGTGGGCTGTTCATGGTGATATGGTGACCTTGCTATTGGCTGTTATTTGCCGCTTTTGTGTATTGTTTATTATTGCTTGTATGTCCACTCTACTTACTGAGTTTAAACTCAGCACCCGTTTTCTCCCCTTGTCTTACAGGTGCGAGATTGAGAGAGCGGGTTGTAGGTCGATGGGTATAGCCGAGTTGGTTTCCATTTATTATTTTATTGTATTGGATTGTAGTGTCTTTGTATAACATGAATTAGTGCCCCTTGTAGCAATAGCTTAGTGACATTAGTGGAGATGTCTTTATAAATGGGTCTTGATTTTTTTTATTATATTTGTTGCCTTTGCGTTTGTTGATTTTGCTTCCTTTTACGCTACATATATTTTGGTTGGTGACCCGTGAGGCAGAGGCAACAAGCTTCTGGTTGAGACGGTGAAAAGCCATTGGGTGCCTTGTGACACGCGATCGGTGCACATGGTACCTGGCCGGTCGCGCTTAGCGGGGGCACATATCCCCTATGATAATAACGATTAGTCACATTCCTTATTATTTTGGTCTCTTTGCCCGGTTAAATGAGAGATTAGTATTACTTATGCTAATTAATTCATTAGCTGATGTGGCAGCCTAATAAATCATTTTGTGGACCGTACGCGGCAGAATAATAATTATTAATTATGTTATCGACTTGGATACCGTACCAATGGATACAGGCTAATACCTACTTTCGGTCCGAATTGTTGGATCCACAAAATTGCTAATCAAGCTTCCACATCAGCTAATCTCTATTTTAACTGGATGGGAACCAAATTAATTAATTATGATTAGTAGGGATGTGATTAGTCATCATTGGTGTAGGACAACTATTCTTATTATTTCAATATGGTAAACGACAAATTATATATTTCACCTTATTCATTCAGCCTATTGGAACAAGGTCTATATTCTGAAAATTTCGAGGCATTGGCCTACCTCAAGAATTCTTGAATGGTCAATGATGTTTAAGAACCTTATTCACAACTGAGTAGAATAACCGTGACCGAAGCACAACAAAGAAAAGGCTGATATCAGGGTGCTTGAATGCTGAGTGGTTATGATGTCTACCGAAGGTACGATAACCCACTCTAGTGCAAATGCGCTACCTATTTAAGCTTTGATTATTGCATGCAATCCTTATGGCAATGCAAGCACTTTTTATGAGTGTACCACATGGATGTTAGAGTATAAAATTAAAACAAAGTGTTAGACATCAACAACCAACTTAAACTATTGGCTGAGAGATGATCACTTAACAATAATAAGGTTATTCTCATGTCAAAAAATTGTGACTTTAATTTTTAAAAAATTTCATATTTATTTGCTCCAACGAGCGAGGTCCAAGTCAGCTCCATATGCATGACTAAGATACCACAAAATAACTCAAAACGCCACTTCACTTAGATGTTACTCATTTAGCCTATTTCATGTGGGATATACCAGGCACATTTATTCCAAAGTCTGAGTTGTATTTCTGTGTACCTTTATGTATTTTCTTGTATGACTTTATGCATCTACTGTTCCATCTATCGTTTCACTAAATAAAAATATTATCTAATTTTGGAGTCCGTGTACTAATGCAAAAGCCTAATATGTATGTACCACATGGATGTATTTGATGAATGGTTTTGGAATCTTAACAGTAAGATTAAACTTTTTTAAAAGATTATCTTTGGCTGTTCAAAAAAAGAAAAGATTATCTAGTTTCGGTATCCTACCAACACAAACGCCTATAACTGTATCACATGGATACTGGAATATAAGACAAAAATTAATTTTATTAATTTTAAAATCCTAATAGTAAGCTTAAACTTTTAGTTGAGATGTTGTAGATAATGAAAAGATTGTATTGTAATTTTATTTTTATTTTTTTATTTTTATTTTTATTTGCTCTCATTAATCTCTTTAGAATCAAAAACTTTTTCCCTTGTCTTATCAAATACGATCATATTTTTATTATACATTAATACTATATCATTGCAGTTTTTAAGTTGAAAACAAGAGTCTATTTTGTGTGTAAATTATCCATTTATTGGTGCCAATCTGAGCCTAATCCCACATAATTATTATAATTCGTCTCCAATTCTTAGACTCTCATCAACAAGGGGCAACCGTGAACACTCACATTTAGCCACTTATCTATTTTATTGGATTATTATAGTGTTTTAGAGCCCAAAGTTAATTTTTATTAATTTTTGGACTTTAATTTGGCTTAGAAACCCAATAAATAAATTAATGAACTGTTCATGTAATTAGGCTCAGGCTTAGCACAATTTTTTTTTGAATTATTTATCTTTGATTTTCGTTCGATTAGAGGTGTTATAAAACGTGATTCGTAACAGTGGATGTCACTGTTCCAACAACCCCAATTTTGTATATATATATCTGTGTACTAAAGAGAATAAGATTGAACGTAGCTGAAAACCGAGTTGGATGCTCAACTATTTGATCTTCCTCTTCCTCTCCCGCCTCCATTTTCCTTCACTCAAATTCTTTCTATTAAACACATTATATTTATAACACGTTATCAGCACAATAGCCTCTACCAGTCCATGTTTTCAGGCAGGAAAAAAATACTGGAGCAGAGAAAAAAAAATGCAGAAAAACGAAAAAGATGAACAGTAAGCCACCCATGCCGTTACTGTTCATCGTTTAGAGTTCCGGGCCGCTTCTCCAAACACCACCACCACCATCAGGTCGCCCATACCGTCGCGACCTCAACGCCGTCTCCTCCGGTCGTTTTCTGCCGCCGACGCGCCGCCAGGAGCAGAAGACCCGACTGCCAAGTCTACGACCCGACTTAATCCGTCGGGTCCTCCTCCCTTGTTCTCCCCACTATCGCACCTGCAGCCACCGGCAGGCGTCACTGTGAGCACCAGACGGGTCGCCGCCCCTCCTTCCTCCTTCGCACCTCGCCGTTCGTCGTCACCGCCGCCACCTGCAACTCGTCACAGCGAGCGACCCGCGAGGTGGAGAAAACGACCCGGATGGGTCAGGCTGACCCGACGGGTCGAGGGCCTGGTTCACCTGGGCTTGTGTTTTTGTCCTGGGTCGGGAATAGTTATGGGCTTGGGCTGTGACTATTCGGCCCACTGCAAAAAAACAAAAGGAAAAGACTGGGCCGGTACTGTTCACGGCCCGGCCCTTCAAAAAAAAAAACAAACAGAAAAAAAGGGGGAAAACAAGAGAAAAAAACAAGGAAAAGAAAAGGAGAGAAAGAAAAAGAAAAAGAGAGAGAAAAAAAAAGAATTTATATTGCCGGAATTTAGCGTCTCAGGATTTTCCCGGCAAGCCCAGAAGGTTATTATACTTATTTTGTGTTTGGCCGAAATTCAGCGCCTAGGAATTTTCCCGGTAGGCCCGGAAGGCTATTGTATTCATTTTACTGCTTTTCTTTACATTTTAAATGGGCACATGTAAGGCCATCTCTTTTAATTTGTAGTTATTTAATTTTTATTAGGCTAATTTTTAAAAGGCCCATGTATTAATATGATATATTATATAAATTATTACTGAAAGATTTATCGAGTAAGCATACCCTCTATTATAGTATTCAATATTGGCCGGCTAAGCCGCCTTATCTATTTGTTGGTCGGCTATGCCGCCCTGTTTCATTTGTTGGCCAGCTAGGCCGCCTTTTTATTACAAATTGGGCTATGAAAAGGCCCATTATATTTACTTTCTTGATTTTCTTTATGTTTTTGCTTGGGTTCATACAAGGCCCATCAATTTTAATTTTCTGTCATTTATATTGAAGTAATTAACAAAAGGCCCCTGTTTATTTATTTAAGCCTTTTAATTATGTTATTTGATTTTGGGCCCTTAAAATTTCCTGACGAAATTTGATATGGGCATTAAATGCTGAAATGCATAATAGTCTGGAAGACTAAATGAAAGAGTCATGAAGACTCAGTAAAAGAAAAAAATGCAGCAAAGACCGAAAGTCTTATCTGAAGAAATGCGCGTCCCTGCAGGACAAAATGTAATATCAGTGAAACCATGTCTGGTAGAAATAATGACTACGAAATTATGATATTATTCTTGCTCACTCTAGAGGTGCAAGTTCATTGCTTTAACTTTAATGTTTAATTTTCAGCCTTATTATTTTTGTTACATTTACATTATGTTTATTCGTATTTCTTTATGTTTATTCGTATTACTGTTTATTTCTTGTTATATGCACATTAAATTCTCGTTTCCTCGAATAATGACCCAGACATTTGTCCTGTTGACAATGCGATGATATATTCCGTACTTAATACACGGAAATTACTTATATGAAAATTTATTAACCCGCTCCAGAAGAGCATGAGTCTTAATGTGCTCCTGAAGAGAAATATTCCACCAACCCAAAAATGCAACAGCATTCAAGGGGGAGAGGAACACTGTATGTGAATACTGTTGCATACATAAAAATACAAATGTAACTATGATCTAGAAGATCATATGCATACGCTCCTGAAGAGCATAAACTCCTGAAGAGTATACAATTTTCTTGTTTACACCAATTAAACAAATTGTTATGGATCCCACTAAATTGATTCTGCTCCATTCCTTGAAGTGAATGAGACAGTACAGTGCCAGTTGCCAAGGATATGGAAGAAATTATTCCAACTATTATGACTGTGAAGATTATGACAAAAGGCAAGGCCAAAAGAAAACATACATATTATTATTACAGAAGGGATCATTACTTGAGAACATCCACATAGAGGAATTGTTCTCATACATAAAGCTGAATAAAATTATTTAACGGTTAGGTACAACATTAACCCTGAAACTCTGAGCCTCGCCATTAATGTTGACCCTAACACTGTCGTTCCAGGAGAACCATATACCACCCATGTTGTTTTCTCCAGGTATCTCAAACCGATTCGTTGGAGGAAAACGAAGTGGAATCACACCATGATTCTCTCCTGCTTGCCACAAAGTCTCAGTAATCAGTACCATGTTAGGCTTGTACTGATTCTTCAGATCCCTTAAGGTACGCACAAAATCTTGGGACCTTCTTGCTACACCCCTGTAATTCCATAGTAGAAGTCCTACCTTAGGCCATGTAGATGGTAACCCAGTCACCCTTTGGACGCTCTGAGCCATCATGGAAACCTGATAATAACTGCTTTGATTTAAAATCTGACATGAAGGCTCTAGCTGAAATTCCTGCAGTCTATTAGATTTGAAAAACATAATAGAGTTAGCCGAGCCATAAACGGAAGCCCTTAGATTGCTTTGGTCCTCTAGGAAGAATGTTTCTTCCATAGGAGTTACAAAGAACCTAGATGAATAAAGTTCATCAACAGACACTAAACGAGGAATTCTCGCCAGATCATTCGGTAATTCCTCTTGTTGCTCATTCACCATGCTATAAGCTAACCTATTCCTTCTTCATAAAGAGGCACCCTCAACAAAGAAAACAGTAGCTGGGGAAGGCATTTTTCTTGTCTTGTTGAGTTTTTCTGAGTTTTCTGCATCTTCCTATCTCAACCGCCTCCCCTTCTTATAGTCTGAGATTAGACAGCTAGGTGTCAGTTTTTCAAATGAGGACCCTTTTTCCTGTCTCCGAAAAGATCCAGAAGATTTTTCGGTAATTAAAACTTTGCATTATTTGTCAGTAAACTCCAAAGCTTTTCAAGCTTCGAGGTTTTGCTTTTGGAAAAGTTTGCCACTACTTTAATTATTGTCCAATAATTCTGATCTTTTTGACATGAGTGACATAAATAAGGCTAAAATTGGCACATATATAGCTAGCCTAAAGCTAGCAGTTGAGTAATTGAAACTTAACATATCCAGCCAGAAGCTGAAATGCTCTAGCCTGAAGCTAGAAATTTTTAAGTGTTTAAATACACAAGTTTATACAGCCTAAAGCTGAGACCAACTACAAGTTGGCTGATTGATATGTAATTTATAGCTAGTATGCACCAGCCAGAAGCTGGTAAATAATTTTTCTAAGTTATCCAGCCTGAAGCTGGCACCAACTTGAAGTTGGTACATGGACTTATTGTTTGGCATGACCGGTTGGGCCATCCCGGGTCAATAATGATGCACGAAATTTATTGGATCATTCATTGAAAAACCAGAAGTTTTACAATCAATGAATTTCCATGTGTTTGTTTGCTGCGAAATTAATTGTACGGCCTTCCTAAGATGAGATTGGCCTAGTAATCACCAGCAAGTTTGAATAATTCAGGGACATGAACGCGAACTGATAAATCCGCTGTGTTAACCATCTAGGTAATTTTTACGATGCATCGACTAGATGGTCTATTATGTAACGCAAGTTGGCATTGTGCACACTGATTTAATAATCAAGCCACTTGCGGTATATGTCCCTACTTATGTTACTAGACTATATGTCCAGATAATGCTGGTATATTTCTTCAAATGGATAATGCATACCATTGGAAATAAGCCCAAAAAGATCTGGGCCATATTGACAATTGATTGCAGAACCATTGATGAAATATTACTATTTGAGAAAAATAGTATTTTATATGCAGCAACACTTGAGTGCTTCAAGCCAATCTAAAAGATCTCCCCACTTAATTGATTAATGGTCACATACTTAATTTTTCCCATCTTCGGACCATTGGTTATTTAGTATATAATGCTCCACCACAGGATTGTGAAATTGTTCCTTTTAAAGAAGATTGGAAATCTACGTTGGGTATGAATCTCCATAAATTACAACAGTAATTGAAACCTATAACAGGATTGGAGATTTATTTATAGAAAATTTTGCTTATTAATTGATGTTTTACCCAACATCAGGGGGAGAGAATAAGCAGCTGGATCAAGAGATTATTGAAATGATTTATCAATATCTAGTTTCTTTTGATCCTCGAATAAATTAGTATGAACCTGAAGTTCAAAAGATGATTCATTTGCAAAAGATTAGTAAGTCATTTGCCAGACATATTTATTTGAAAAATGTGACCATATACCAGCTGCAAATGCTCCTGTTTAGATTGATGTTCCTGAAGAACAATATAAGTATGCAAATGAATCTATAGATTATACTCGGTTCCAAAAGAAAAAAAATTCTCGATAGAGAAAAAGGAGCAAAGCGATAAGATGGTCCCAATAAGGAAATAAGGCCTCTAGTAGAGGTTTGTATTAAAAGTCCTCAAGAAGAGGAAAATCCCCCAGAAGAGGTTTTTCTGACACAAATTGATAAAGTTCCAGAAGTAACTCAGGTACCTGAAATAAATGAGCATGATGAGATCTCAATTACAGTGTCAGAAATAAAATGGAACCGACGTGAAAATAACCGTCGACGGAATATTTGTCTTATTTAATATATAGCGCTAAATAAAATGAGGATCATAAACCTACATTTGACGAATGTAGGTGTAGTATGATTGGCCAAAATTGAGAAACATGATTAAAGGCTGTGTTGGACTCGCTCGAAGCGAAAAATTGGACTCGCTCGAAGCAAAAATTTCCGGACTTGTAGACTATACACCAGAAGGTGTAAAATTCAACTGGTCATAAAATAGGAATTTGTGCAGAAAAGAATATGAGAGATAAAGCACGGTTTGTTGCACAAGGTTTTACCCGAACAACCTAGTAATTAATTATGAGGAGATATACTCCCCTGTGGTGGATGCAATTCCTTTTGATAAGTCTGGCAGTATATGAAAAGTATTAGAAATGCAGCCTATTATTATGGATCCATAAGTCTTGATATATACATGAAAGATCCATGAAGGATCCAAGTTGCCTGAAGCAACTAATTCCCGGGAAATTACAAAATAGAGTTGAATTGATCTTTACATAATTTAAATCATTTTGAGTATGGATAAACTAATTTATGATTGGAACTCCCGAAGAAGCTTCCAAATACCGTGCTATTAGATTGGTCCTGGAGTACCCTGATTGAAGTGCAATATCCATTGCTAAGAAAATAAAGCCTGAAGCTTTTGACTTAAGCTTATTGGCAAGATATGAATTTGCTCTTATCTTCGGGATATAAAAGATGTGGTGTCATGTTAATCCTGTAAGCCCGAAGAAAGAAGAGTTGGTTCTTGCAGATGCTGATCCCCCACTTGATCCACAAAAGGCACAGCCGGACATATGCCACAACTTTACACATGAAATTGTTCCATCATTGTGACTACAAAAAGCAAAAGGGCAAGACAGATGCTCCAACAATAAATTATGAAGATAAAGCTACCCACAATGTCCAGTTGGAGTAATGATGATCAGACAAGGCACACATCCCCTGAAGTTGACGAGGAGATAATTGACATGCCACGACATCAAGAAACCAAGAGAGGCCAAAATGAGGGGGAGTAGAATACGCACTGCACTCTTTTTTCCTTCACCAAGTTTTTATCCCACGGGGTTTTTCTTGGTAAGGTTTTTAATGAGGCAGTTCCCCATTTAGCGCATTTTACCCAAAACGCAGTGACATCCAAGGGGGAGTGTTATAAAATGTGATTCGTAACAGTGGATGTCACTGTTCCAACACCCCCAATTTTGTATATATATATCTGTGTACTAAAGAGAATAAGATTGAACGTAGCTGATAACCGAGTTGGATGCTCAACTATTTGATCTTCCTCTTCCTCTCCCCTCCATTTTCCTTCACTCAAATTCTTTCTATTAAACACATTATATTTATAACAAGAGGCCCAATTTAAGTTGGACTATTATTTTGCCTATTTTATGGAAAAAAGAGGAATAATTTGAATACTTAGAGTGTAGGTTAAGTAATTGAGTAAACATGAATAGTCTATTGAGTTTTCCTCAAGAAAACTGTGTTTTCCAAGTCAAAGGATCCCCACTTGGCGTGCAAGTAACTCGCGGAGCCGGCGGACATGAAAATTTGTCTGTCGAGCCCGCGATCATGGAGATGTCTGCCGAGCCTTGGCGGTCATCTTCTTGGCTCCGGTGGACATCTTTCCCGGTTCCGGAAATCTTTTGTTTTTTTCCTTTTTTCATGACCTTAACTCTTAACCATTGGATCTAGAGGTTTAATCTCGACTCTAGGATCAAAACCACGACCCCTTGGGCCCTAAACAGTATAAATAGAACTCTCTAAACACACCTTTAGGGGTTGAAAATTAAGCTCTTTTAGCTTGTGAAAACTCTACCAAATTTTCTTCTCAATTCTTCTCGTTTGTTTAGCCTATTACTCTCAGATCTCACGTGGTGCTTTTCTAGTTGTGTTTTTTTCTGTTAGTCTTTAAAGAGAAGAAGTCGAATTCAGTGTCTTAAGAGCAATCAATCGCAATCCCAGAGCAAAGAACGTGAAGAACTCGCATAGAAACTCCTGCAGCATGCAGTCTCGATAATTAAATCATATATGGAGTTCTAGGCTTTGGATTGCTGCGATTTTGGACTCTATGGAAAGCTAAGAGGAAGCTCTACAACTTTTTTGTTGGGCCTAGAAGCTGAATCGATCGTTTGGTTTGCTTAAAGCCGTCTCCAATTCGATTTTAGTTGTTGTCCAGAAACTCAAGGTAAGTGTTTTAAACTCATTCGATTCTAAATCATATTGATTGCTGCTGATTCGATGTTGTGATGATGCTAACATATTTGCTTGAGTGTTTGCTTTGAAGCCAAGAACTACGTGGGCATTGAAACCGACCGGGGCACGTAGGATATCTCTCGTGGTGGAGACGCAAGTCATATTATCTTTTAACCTTTTCTTTTCTCTTTTATCTTTTAAATTTTCTGTTTATGCATGATTATTTAATTGATTATACATTGCTGGTAAGCTGGTTTACACAAATGCACACATGCACGAGAAACTTTTATTGCTTAAATTGAATACTATTTCGCCCTAGCATTAATGGGGTGCCTCAAACCTTCCTATCGATGACGAACCCCCGAATCTGGCATCTTTAGTTAGCAAATCTGGTTGCTTTGTAGGTATAAGGAGTCCTGAGTTTTTCCATGCTAATAAAACTTGCGTGGCGAATCCATCGATCATAAGGTGAGAAGGCCGAATTGGGACATTCGGTCCGGATTCTTACACTTATATTCCAAAAACCTCAATTATATTCGTTGGTCAAATTTGGATGTTCACAAGTCTCATACCTGAATAACCTCGAAATTAACAAGTAACACCGTTTTATTAAATTGGGCCTGAAGAATACCCTGCCCACCACAAACTTTAGAACGAGTAACAACATCCCTATAAAGCAAATGGTACCATCCGTAGTGCCCCGGGACCACAAGAAACTCTGAGCTACACGATCATTATCATAATTACAAGCAGGTGACCAAGCAATCTGCATAGTATATAAAGAAATAGCAGTGACAATAAACTGAACTAAAACTTCTCGAGATGTTTAGTTCGCCATGCCCAAAGACACCGCTGAATACTATCAGCCACAAACTGATAGGTACGTCGAGTTACCTGACCGAGGCACACCCAAATCGCTGCCAAAATCCTGAACCAACGACATACAAAAAAGCCACACAGATTAGAAGCCACCTCACCCAATATTAGGGGCTACCAATAACTGGGACTTAGAAGCATCAACAAGCATGCCCGAAAATTCACAGAATTCCATCAAGGTAAACAAGGTCATTTGTGCATGGATGGAACGTTCTGCAAACAGCATAGCATTCTGCAAGATCATTTGTGCATGTGTCCGTGCCTCGAGATTACGACTACTCCATTCTTTTTAGACAAAGAAAAACTACTCCATTTTGTGCCCTAATTCTTGATATGATGCATGTTTATCAAATTAAAATTCTCTTCGCAAGGCAAAATAAAAATATATTGTGACATTCTTTAGAGCAAAAAAAAAAACAGACTACAAAATATTAATTTCCCCGGGAGGAGATATCATCTCCACAAGGAACAAAAATTCTTTAAATTAAACTGATATTTTTTTCTAAATTAATTACCATTGCTTAAGGCGGGATGGGTCACCTAATGATACATCATCCAACAAATATATTACTAACTATTATAAAAAGGAAAAAAACTATTATATGACTAACTTGTTGGTACATTATTAAATAAACATTAATAAATTTGTATGTCCTCTTATACTAAGCTTTATAGAGGGAGGATATGGGCTATTGGTTCTATTTAAATTACATCCCTATGTCATCCCTTGTTCACCATGGTAGAAAATTTTTATAACTATATCTCTTATATTGAAATTCTAATTTGCCTGTATGTACTTCTCACTCTATCAAAGACCAACTCTTTTTCTTTCATTTCTTGGTTTTATTTTGCGTCCAATAATTATGCATTAGATTTCTTCCTTGATCACCATATAAAAAAAACCCATAGAATTATCAAACTATTTTTCCCCTCCACAAAAAAAAATTGACACATAAAAAAACCTAAATTACGTTATTTTCCAACTTTAATGTGAAACTGCCTTTTCCTTCAACTTTATTGCATAAAAATGAAGTCTATTTTGTGAAATGTATACGTATTTGATCTCTGCTCAATCAAAAAACAAGTGCATTTGATCTCAATCTAAACTAGCTAGTACACAAAGAATTGTGGCATTTTCTTAGCATCAATGTTACCCACACTCATAACAGACATGAAGCCAGAAGAGCCCAAGGTTAATTTTTATGAAGTTTTGGAACACTCAAATTTAGCCACTTATCTATTTTATTGGATTATTATTGTGTTTTCAAGCCCAAGGTTAATTTTTATTAATTTTTGGACTTTAGTTTTGCTTAGGAACCCAATGAATAAATTAATGGACTATCCATGTACTTAGGCCCAGGCTTAGAACGAATTTTCTGACTTATTTACCTCTGATTTTTGTTGGATTAGAGGCCCAATTTAAGTTGGACTATTGTTTTGCCTATTTTATGGAGAAAAGACGAATAATTTGAATCCTTGGAGTAGGTTAAGTGATTGAGTATATAGGAATAATCTATGGAGTTTTCCTCAAGAAAAGTGCTTTTTCCAAGTCAGAGGATCCCACTTGGCGTGCAAGAAAAGGATTGGAGTCGAATTAAGAAAAACCCGGTCAAAATAAGAAGAATGTGAACAGTAACCCGCGGAACCGGCGGGCATGGAAAGATGTCCGCCGAGCCCCGGCGGTCATGGAGAGATGTCCGCTGAGCCTTGGCTTTCTTCTTTTGGCTCCGGCGGACACCTTTCCCAATTTCGGAAATTTTTTGCTTTCTTCCTCTTTTCTAGACCTTAACTCTTAATCATTGGATTTAAGGGTTTAATCTCGACCCTAAGATCAAAACCACGACCCATTAAGCCCTGAACACTATAAATAGAACCATCTAAACACACCTTTAAGGGTTGAAAAATAAACTCTTATAGCTTGGGAAAACTCTACCAAAAGACACCGCTGAATACTATCAGCCACAAACTGATAGGTGCGTCGAGTTACCTGACCGAGGCACACCCAAATATGCTGCCAAAATCCTGAACTAGAAGCCACCTCACGCCCAACATTAGGGGCTACCAATAACTGGGACTTAGAAGCATTAACAAGCATGCCCGAAAATTCACAGAATTCCATCAAGGTAAACAAGGTCATTTGTGCCTGTGCATGGAAGGTTTAGCAAACAACATAGCATTCTTTCTGCATGATCATTTGTGCATGTGTTTGTGCCTCGAGATTTACGACGACTCCATTCTTTTTAGATAAAGAAAAACTACTCCATTCTGTGCCCTAATTCTTTATATGATGCCTGTCTATCAAATTAAAATTCTCTTTGCAAGGCAAGATAAAAATACAGTGACATTCTTTTGAGAAAAAAAAAGACAGACTACAAAATATCAATTTTCCCGGAAGGAGATATCATCTCCGCAAGGAACAAAAATTCTTTAAATTAAACTGATATTAATTACTATATTAATAATCATTGCTTAAGGCGGGATGGGTCACCTAATGATACATCATCCAACAAATATATTACTAACTATTATAATAGGGAAAAAAAAACTATTATATGACTAACTTGTTGCTACATTATTAAATAAACATTAATAAATTTTTTTTCCTCTTATACTAAGCTTTATAGAGGGAGGATATGGGCTATTGGTTCTATTTAAATTGCATCCCTGTGTCATCCCTCGTTCACCATGGAAGAAAATTTTTATAACTATATCTCTTATATTGAAATTCTAATCTGCCTGTATGTACTTCTTGTTGGAAAATAGTGAGTCCACCCATAAGGGGTGCTCACTTAAGCCTAATTGGGCCCAACTAGTGCATTATATAAGCCACCACAAGGGAGGCTGATGCACGGTGTATTGTACGCATATGTTTGGTAAACACTTTTGCACACACTGCACTCTAGGATTTAGACCGTGGAAACTAGGAGGCCGATCCGACATACTGTGACGGTCTCCTCCGATCAGTAATCCAAGCCGTGGCTCCCGATCCTGACAGCGCTTCCGCTTCACTCTTACAGATAAGTGTTCTTACCAATGCTATGTATATGTACATAAATTCCTTCATTGGTAGCGGAGCCCTAGGCTTGTTTTCTGGTTGATTTTATGTAAATCTAAAATCATTGTGATCGTTTGGCTATCTTTCATTTAATCCGAAATTAATTTGTTCAATTAATTAATAGAATCGATTTGTATGATTCATTATTTGGTTAATATGTGTTATTAATCGCAACAAAAAAGTATTGTTCGGTGCTTGCCTTTCAGATCACTATGTAATTGACCAACACATTTTTTGGATTGTAAATATATGTTATTGATCAATGAAATGATATATACGGTTGTATGCTGGGATGATTATACAGATTATTCGTCACATCTTGTGTGATTGTTGTGACTGTTGGTTATTTGCTGTAATTAATCGTGAACACATGCAATTTGGAATGGATTTATTGGTGAACTATGGTGAATACTGGATCTGTGTTTTTTTGGAAAACCCGAGAAGCCCATTACCCGTCCCCATCACGCTGCACACGGCGGCGGACAAGGTACGGGTTGCTACAGACGGCGGCAAGGCTCAATTCTGCTGCACACGGCAGCGACCAAGGCAGGTAAAGACTCGCACCGCAGCACCACAAACGGTGGATGTACGGCGGCAGCACGGATCCCAGTGCATGAAACGGCGGCAGTGCATCGTTGAAGGGGCTTCTGGTGGCGGCTGACGGGCGTTTCGAGGAGCGCGGCCGGAAGAGGCAGGCGACGTTCGTCGTCGTCGCACCGTTCTGTGCTGCTGCACCTTCGTCGGTCGTCGTCACCGATTGAAGCGGGCGGCGCGGGCTGTGGAGCGCGATTCGTTCGCGTGTCCGACGGCACCCATGGCTGCTGCGGTGGTGTCTGTCGCCGCTGCGGTGGCGTCCGTCAGCTGCCTCGTCCACTGTCGGCGGCAGTCTGCTCCAATGGGAGCTGTTTCCATTGTGGCTGTGGCTGCCTGCTGCTCGGTTAGGGCCTTGAGCGGCGGCTGCGTGTTGTTGGAGAGGATGATGCCTAGGGCATCCTTCTCAAATCTGACGGTTGAGATCAATTTAATCATGCTGCTGTGAGCGATTCAAAAAAAACAAGAAAAAAGATATGTCGACAAGCCGGGCCGAATTAGTTTGGTTGGGCCGAGCCGAGCCGGGCCTGGATAATGCGTGGGCTTCTTGTGTTTTCTTTTGTGGGCTTTTGTAGCCTATATTAACTGGGTTGGACAAATTTAATGGCATAATGCATGTTATGGACTACTGATTTAAGACATAAGGTCTTACTAATTTTATTTTGTATGGCTTATATTAAACATATGGTTTAACTAAAATTAATTTAGGCATACGGTCTAAATTAATTCTTTTATGTGGCCTACAAAAATAAAATTGACTTATTTTAGGCAGACGGTCTAATTTTTTTTTTTTTCTATCGATATATGGTTGAATAAAATAATGTAGACTTATTTTAGACATATAGTCTAAATTATTATTTTTATTGGGTTTGAAACCTAGTGAAAATGACTAAAGTCTAATATTTTTTTTTGGGAAGAGATGGTCCTTTTAGACATATGGTCTAAATCAAATTTCTTCTATTGACATATGGTCAAAGAAAATATAATAATAATAGACTCCTTTTAGACATATGGTCTAAAAATTAATTTTATTTTGGATTTATGACCTAAGTAAAATTAAATTGTCTATGTTAGACATACAGTTTAAGTATTAAATTGTCTATGTTAGACATACGGTCTAAGTATTTTATATTTTTACCGGGACTGTTTAAGTTAATTTACAGTAATTTACCATTTAAAATTAATCTTGGGTAATTAATTTATGGCAAATCGAGCATTGGATTCCAAAACCGAGCCTTGTCCCACGTTCGGGATTTTTCTGCGGATTTTACGGACCAAAGTTGGAATTTTTCGGGTCCATGATTCTTCAAAAAAGCCGGGTTTATCCTTGGGTTTACAGACCAGAAATAAAGATAAGGGGGTATACTGGATATTTTCTGGTCCAGACGGGTCACACTTCACATGCTGCATAGTAACCGCATAATTGAGGAGCTCAATTATTCAGCCGCCTCTTTCCTGTGTAACCAGTACCTCACCCGTGATTTACCAGTGATGTTGTACTGCCTATAAAACTATACCTCTTCTGCTTCCAGTACACACACACAGCCTTCATCTCTTCTGCAAACCTTTTTTTTTCCAGTAGACCTTTTCCTTGCAACTCACACCCTCAATACAAACCTCAGAAAACCTGCAAAAGAAGGAAAAAAAAGAAAAAAAAAACAACACACAAACTGCCACGTCACCACCACCCTCCTCCTCTCCTCCATCTTTTCTTCCCCGTGGCCGACCACCACACCACCTCACCGCCACCACCAAACCCGAGACCATCACTAGCCGCCTTCCTCCCTCGCCCTTTCCGCTTGCTCGCTTGACCGAAGCGCGCCCGAGCCTCGTCGCCTTCATCTTCGTGCACGACGACCAGCAGCCGACGGGACCAAGTCGCGACCGCCGCCTTTCTCCTCGCCGCCATCGCACGCGTCTCCGTCTGCACCGTCTTGCCTTGCATGCGCCGACGCCTTTCCGCCTGCGGTTGCCTCCCCGCGCCGCCTGTCCCGCCGCTGCAAGGTGAGCTGTGGGATGTGCAGACCCGGATGTGTGGTATGGGTCGCGGGTTGACCCGTTTGGAGTATGGGTTGGGTTTTGGGTCTGCTGGGCTTGGCGTTTGGGTCGGGCCGTGGGCTGAGCGCTGGGCCTGCTGCGCGGGCCTGATCTTGGGCTCCTGCTTGGGGTTTGAGATGGGCTTTCCGCCTGCGGTTGCCTCCCCGCGCCGCCTGTCCCGCCCCTGCAAGGTGAGCTGTGGGATGTGCAGACTCGGATGTGTGGTATGGGTCGCGGGTTGACCCGTTTGGAGTATGGGTTGGGTTTTGGGTCTGCTGGGCTTGGCGTTTGGGTCGGGCCGTGGGCTGAGCGCTGGGCCTGCTGCGCGGGCCTGATCTTGGGCTCCTACTTGGGGTTTGAGATGGGCTTGTGCAGTGGGTTGGGCCAACACTATTTAGGCGTAGTCCGATTTAATAAAAAAATATATAATAAATAAAATCAGGAAAAAAAAAATTAATTGGAAGGAAAATAATAATAAGGTTTATATTTTGGGAAAATAATTCTGGGAATAATATGGAAATTTGAAATAATTTATTTACTTTGATCTATTGTGGAAAAATAATTATTTTGAGAAAATAATTATGGAAAGGGTATTATCAAAGTATTATACCGGTATAGTAACCGGGTATAAGTATAGTATGGTATTTTGACACATGAATTATAAATGGTGAATTATGATGATAATGGAGAATTAACCCGGGGGAGTAACCGAGGCGAGTTTATATTTACTTTTCGGTACACAGTATTAGCATGATATTTGCATATCACCTTATATGTGCATATTATTTGATTGATATAGGAGTTGATAACGAGCAATTGCTTGAGGAACCGGACTTGGAATTTGTTGGGCATTTCAAAAATTGATAATCAGCTAAGATGAGGATGGATAACCTTTGTTATGTTGCCTGTAATACTTAGTGTGCTTTGTTGTTTGATTGAACTATTGAGATGCTCATTGATTAGTTGATTGCTATGGTTATTGTTGTGGATACTATGTTGAGATTGATGTTGAACTATTGACTATGGATTATTGAGAAAAGGATAATGGAAATTGGAAATTGAATTGAGATAATGATATAATTGTCACGTGGAAAGTAGTGGTACGACCCGATGGTTTGAAAATTAATTTTGGGATGCTATGGTCGGTTACTTGGTTTAGGGATGTTGATCTCGGTACGGTTATTTTTGGATGTTGATCCCGGTATAGTTATTTTGGGTTGTTGAACCTGGCATGGTAATTTTGGGTTGTTGAACCCGGTATGGTTAATTTGGGTTATTGAACCCGGTATGGTTATTTTGGGACGTGGTCCCGGTATGGTAAGATTTGGTATGGTTCTCTTTGACCTGGCATCCGGAATTAATTGATAACCCGGTACGACCCTAGCTTGTCCAGTGACAGGGCCCGGAAGATATCACTGTTTATCCTTCGTCGGTGAGAACTTCGGACTCACCCCTCGCCTGCGGGGTTTCATCCCGTAGGTTAAGTTGTTTCGTAGTTCAGGTACGACGTTCGATGGCTGCTGCTTTCTTCTCCACCTGACTCCGGATCCATACCTCCGCTGCATGTGCATATGAGTCTTCCGCTGCATGTGCATATAAGTCTTCCGCTGTTGTGTTATATATGTTGCTGTGTTGCTGCTTCCCTGTATGGCTTCTGATGATGTTTATACTGGATATGCTGTTGCTGTTGAGCTAGTGTGTAATTTGAATAATGGTCCCCGTGTATGGGTGACGGATGATGTTTCTGTTGTATTTGGATTTATTGTGTAGTATTTTGACTGCGATGTACTGTCTGTTCTATCAATAAGAATAGTTTCGGCACGTGTTTACTGTGTACGGTAAATACGGGTCGGGGCGCTTCATTTTATTTTATGGGCTTATTGCCTAAATAAAATAGTCGAGACACGAGTCTAATATTATTACTATTTTGTTATAAGAGATGCTCAATATAAAAATAAATTTTTAGACACACGGTCTAAATAAGTTTTATTTTTATAGCTTATGACCTTAGTAAATTTGTCCATGTTAGAGATACGTTCTAATCATATTTTATTTTATGGCATACGGCTTAGAATAAAATTATGAAGGGTTCTCATATTTTTCTTGAATGATCCTGTTAAAGAAATTAGTCATATGGACTAATTCTCTTCACATAAATTTTGTATTTATGTTTCTTCACCAATAAAATACAATCCAAATATTTCTAGACCATTTTCTTTGTGAATTTGGCACGAGAAATATTTACACAACGGTTCAAGCATGCGTAATACATGATTACCTGCTTTAATGTTAATTGGTTTAACATTATGAACTAGTTGCTATTTAGTTTAGCATCACATGTTAATTAGTTTAATATTGTTGGGTTGTTCAACTTATAATCCACATGGGATTATAACATTATGCTTGACAAATATGTTGTCTGGAGCATGATTAATGCTTAGTTGTGTTATTGGTTAAATTAATTTTCATTATGCATTTAACTTTAGGACGATGACTGGGAACATAGTGAACTTTCGACTCCGGGTTATGCATGTGATTATTAACTTAGCCAATCGAAGCTTAGCATTATACATGTATGTATGTTGAACATTATATCTTATATGTGATCCTTTTGTGTATTTTACTTGTTAAATATTATTACTGCTTCATATGTTATTGTGGCATAGCTCAATGAAGGTTGATGTTTAATGGCGACAATTATGAAATCTGGAATTTAGTATTCCAATATGTGCTGGTAGAGCAAAAGTGCTCTTGTGATCATCAATGCAGTCATGAAAGTTGAAGACAGATCAGTACGACAAACCATACAATGCAAACTACTATTGTAACAAAAGTGTTGCAATGATGACCAAATGGGTCGTTCTCCAATGATGAAATTGGATAGTACGAATTGGTACTTTACTTTGCATGAGTTAGCAAACTTTGTGTTTGTGGCAGTTTATTTTGTGTGCAACTAATTATAATTCTTAGTGAATTATAGACTCAGTAGCCACACATTATATTGTATGGAGATGTGATACCTGATCAACGTTAAGTCTCACATGGAGATTAAACGTTATGACTTGTAAGTAGCAACAATAAGGTGTTGCTTAAATACTCATATCATACAAGTTAGTCTTGTGTAACATATGAGATAAGATCTTACATGATAGATGTCTTTTCTGACATGTCTTGGTTTTAGTAACCACACATGCTTTCATGAAAAATTATAAAATTGATTCTGGTTCAATTTTATATGGCTTTAGTCTTATTACCGAATCATGCTAGATTTCGTCATACGGACCAACAGAGAATGCCAACGTTAGCAAATAATGTTTGCTTTTTAGCATTATACAAGTAGAATTGTCTGCTTGTGAGTGTTATCTAGCTGATTATTGACCATCCGATAAAGTGATTGAAGCCAGCTCTTGATTGCTATTTATCCACCTGGATATTTGTGGGTCCTTTCACGTTTGGACTATGCAAAAGTATGTAATTCATCATTTTATTTGTTATGCCCAATTATATCTATTTAATTTTCTATTTTCTTGAGGCATTAAGTTGTTTCTAAAGCTATATGAGCTTAATAGAAAATTAACTAGATATGAAGATACAAGATCTTCACGTTAATTATGATCGTTTTGTCGATCCAATCAGTTGGGCATGTGATGAAAGGATATAGTGCATTGCTTGACTATTCCTAACAATCTATGACAAAATATATTATACAGTGAGGTGATGGAATGCTTTTATAATGGTTAAGTAAATGAGGGCACAAACTTTATTGCCACATGGGTAATGTTTGGTTGCTACCTATCTACTTAACAGTATGCCTACATTGTCAGTTACAACTGCTCTACATATGTTGTGGAGTAGAATGCTTCCCACCATGTGTTTTAGTAACCTTGGGAGTTATGCTACTTATAAACATTATTCCTCTCTACCTGGCAAGATGTGCCTTCAGAGGAAGACAAGTGTCTTATGAGATACTTACTAACCTCAAAGGTTATATGTTTATAAGTCAACAGAACAGTGGGAGTGTAACTGAGTTTAAACCAATAGATGTTACATTCTTTGTGAATGAGTTTCCTAAGAAGCGTGAGGTAGGTTAAGGCCTATCTTTATTTGAGGAGGAGGGTTAAGACGTGCAAGGATTACTTTATTCAAGTGGGAGGATTTTTTGACTGATGATGAATTAGTTTCTCATCAATAAGCTTCCTCATCATCAAGTCCGAATAAAAATAATCTTGTTGTTCCAAGTGGGAGCGATAAAGATAGATCTTGTTCTAAGTGGGAGCGAGATTAGCATTTTAATCTAAGTGGGAGCCATGTTGATCCAAATGGGAACAACATACCTGAATCACAATTTAGTGTGATTCTCATAAAAGATTGTCGTTGATGATTTGACATCAAAGATAGTGGGTCATTTATGGTATTCCTACAAAATGAGCCTACAAGAGGTTGCCTCAAATCCTTCTAGAAAAATGGACAAAGGCACTTGAAGAAAAGTTGGAGTCAATGAGAGTCAATAAAGTTTAAGAACTGGTTGATCTCATTGAAGGACACAATGCCATTGGAACAAATGTGTTCTCAAAAGCAAGCTTAAGGCTGGTGGCATAGTAGAGAAGTTTAAGGCTCAAGTAATAGGTAAAAGGTACACTACAGAAAGAGATAGATTACAAGAGTCAATCTCGGTTTCTGTGAGTTTTACCTATGTATGGATGTTTCTAGCTATTACTTCAAACTTGAACATTGGATTATGTCAAACGGATGTAATAATACCTTGGAGATTGAATGAAACAGATTGTGTTTTATTAAAGAGGACCACAAACATATGGTTTGTAGACTTTGAAGTCTATATTGGTCTTCTAATCCTGAAGGCATGTACCAAGTAAGTTTGTAATTTACATATAGTATGTATATGGCATACTTATAGCTAGAAATGATATGGAGATAGATGATATAGATAAAGATTGCATATAATCTTGAAATTAAGATTTCAAGATATTGTTTCAAGAGATTATTGTATTTCTCGTAAGAGAATTACACTAACAAAGATTTGGAATAATACAATATGCATCAAAACCATATCTAAACTCCTATCAGTAAATGCCATACTTTGAGAAAACGTGTGTCCTAAGACTCCTGATGAGAGTGATGAATAAGCCAAGTTCCATAACGGAGCGCAATCGGAAGTTTATTGTACACTATGGTGTATGATAGACTAGATATTGTTTAAGCAAATGGCTTAACAGAAAGATGTCAATCCGACCTAGACCTAGCACATTACAAGCAGTTACAAAGGATCAAGGGATGTCTAAAGAAGTCTGCTGATTACATCTTTGTCACCAAGTAGGAAAAGGTCCTTCTTGGTTGAATACATAAGCCTTGATCATGGAAAAGATTTAGATGGTAGAAAAGTCTACATCTAGATATATGCTCTTATTAAATAATGGCGTCATATCATAAAGTAGTAAGAAATGATCATGTGTATTCTCGTTTGCGATTGATACTAAATGTGTGACTTTCACTTCAGTAGTGCAAAAGTTATTTGGTTGAACAATTTCTTGGATTATATAATGGATAATGCATAGGACACTGATCTAGTGTTAGTCAACTATAACAGTGAGGTTGCAATTTCCATTGCCAGGAATAGGTTAGTTTTACCAAATAAGTAGACATCAAATACAACTATGCAAAGGCATTGTTGTATGCAAGGTTGTGAATGTGATGTATCTGTCTATAAGATATAAGTGATCAGATAACACATTAGGTATTAAAATTTTGTAGGCTTAAGTACTTCACTTTATGTTTATTATTTTTTCAAAGTTCACAATCTGTGTTTAATGTTCTGGCTGTCAATAAGTTGATTTGCCTATATACATGTGGATGGATGTTATGAACATTCTTCTTTTTGTTTAAGAGTATGTCGAGTAGATACGAGGTTAGCCCTCTCACACGGGAAACCACCTCCTTATCTTTGTAATAAGTGGAGATGAGACAGATTTTAAACAAAATTATCAAACAGATAATTTGAGAGCTTGTGGCTTAAAATTATGATTGTCGACTGTATAATGACAGAAGGTCATTTTTACGGTGGAATATGTTCACCGAGTCTACTTAGTTGGCCAGATGTGAGTTCAAGTTGATGTTTATGTAAGTAACCGGGCATGCAAACTTGATAATCAAAACACGCAGCGGAAAGACCCCGTACTCATGAAGGATCCAAGTGAAGCTAACCAAACCGAATAACAATTTTTTGTACCTTGCTTGGTTGAGGTCTTTCACCCAACTGTAGTGTAGAATCAGCAAGAACCCGACAAGAAATCCGGCTCCTCTATGGTATCCACACGAACCTTTGATTACTGCTAGCAACCGTCTCACAATCACTAACCCGAGCACTCCCGAACCGCGGTGTTAGCTGCAGAATTTTCGAGAGCTAGAGACTAGAAAGAGTTTGATGTGTTTTTCTCAAGTGTGAAGAGTGTGAAAAACCTTGCTTGGTCTGAAAATTTGATCAAACCTTCACCCTATTTACACACACTTGAAATGCATAGTTTATTCAGTCATTAGCCAACATAATCATGTCTTATCCTTCATGATTACGTTTCCACTTTGACTTAATGCTCCACTAAGCATTAATTATATATATCATCATATATAGGATTACACATCATATGGCACTAATTCTGGTTCAATAATTCTGATAATTAGTGAGCCAAATCAGCCCAAAAAGACCTGTTCCAACCATGGTTCAACCATGGTCTAACCACGAGCTCAATACCCTGGTCCAACCAACTGGTCGAACCACGGTCCAACCGTGGTTCAACCACCAGCTCGAATCAACTGTTCTAAGTGTGTGACCCTGTAGGCACTTGTAATGTTTGGCAATAATTGTAAAATCTCATTTTACAATTATAAACAATGAGTGGTGTCTAGCAACACATCATTGCTACCCAAACGACAAGATTAGTACTGATTCATTATGCCTCGGAAACATGTCATCGTCCTTTCGTCCCATTATCAAGATTAAACACGAGACATGGAATACGTCAATCTCGTATGAGTTTAATCTAAGTTTTTTGATTCCCGGGTTAACTGTGTAAAACGGATACTAGTGATATCACCATATCACATAATCCGAGCATGGACATGCATTTACAGTTCAACTCTATCAAGAGGCCCAACTGATAATATACCCGTTATATGGGTTGGACGAATTCCATCTTGATCATACAAAACCCACTACACATTATATCATATACCCAATGATTACACTAAGGTCTACTCAGTTACGAATAGCCAAGAGTAATATCAAAGTATATGACTCACATGTTGGGAAATACGATGATCTCAGGTCTAAGAACAATACATATAAGAACCACTAATAACAATCATATAACGTTCCATGTAGTGTTCTTATGTTGGGTCGGTCCAGTCTACAGGTTCTCTAACTTGTACCTGTATGTAGAATTCATATCTCATATAATTCTCAACATACGCTAGTCTTAATTTATTATTACAACCCATCCATAATAATAATCGACTAGGGACATTTAAGAATATAAAATATTCTAGGGTTATAAATATGTGCAAGCATTTATCTCATAAACATATTTATTGGAATAACCTTAATGTATTTACATGACTATATACAATCATCCAATGATTGGCTTTTGAGCATATTACACTAACAGTATAGATCGAGGAACTCAAATTTCGACACATATGGTGTCTAAATATCATCTGTACAGCATTTCTTATGGGAAAGACATACACTCCACGGGAAAGGAGAAAATGCTGTAGCACATGTTTTATACCATGTGTGCGTTTTGCCGACCAAACGGGTTTACATAAGTTCAATCTCCGCTTACTGTTGTGTGAGACCCAGAGCCTTTATGGTGGCTCGATTGTGTACCCTCAGGACTCCGATCAGATACTTGAGATTTAGCTTAATGTTTGCTATCTTAGTGTGTTGCCAAAGGACCATGGACACTGATTCGGTCTGGCGGGACATGTCTAGAAAAGCAAGTTAAGTTGAGTTAAGGGAATCGTGAGAAGAGGAAGATCATTGACCGAAATCACATTAGTTTGTATTCATCGGTGCACCAATTATGACATACGGTTATAATTGTGAATACAATGTATCTTTAAAAGATCGGTAGATTTCTAATGTGATTTATGATCTAGGGTACTTGCATACTTTTTGATCTACTTGAGGTTTCTTCTGGATGAGAGGCTATATATTCCTATCAGATGTATAGCATTTAGCTCTCACTGTATGCTGGTCGCACGGTTCTACTTTCCTATATGGATGTTTGCAGTTTCTAATGAGAATTTGTTTCTTATGATTATGTTTATGAGCACTCACATTATGTGTGAGTGGGAGATGTTGGAAAATAGTGAGTCCACCCATAAGGGGTGCTCACTTAAGCCCAACTGGGCCCAACTAGTGCATTATATAAGCCACCACAAGGGAGGCTGATGCACGGTGTATTGTACACATATGTTGGGTAAACACTTAAATAACCTGCACACACTGCATTCTAGGGTTTAGACCGTGGAAACTAGGAGGCCGATCCGACATACTGTGACGATCTCCACCGACCAGTATTCCAAGCCGTGGCTCCTGATCCTGACAACGCTTCCGCTTCACTCTTACAGATAAGTGTTCTTATCTATGCTATGTATATGTACATAAATTCCTTCATTTCTCACTCTATCAAAGACCAACTCTTTTTCTTTCATTTCTTGTATTTTGCGTCCAATAATTATGCATTAGATTTCTTCCTTGATCACCATATTAAAAACCCATAGAATTACGAAAATATTTTTCGCCTCCACCAAAAAAATTGGCACATAAAAAAAAACCTAAATTACGTTATTTTCCATCTTTAATGTGAAACTGCCTTTTCCTTCAACTTCTAAACTAGCTAGTACAGAAAGAATTGTGGCATTTTCTAAGCATCAATGTTACACACACTCATAACAGACATGAAGCCAGAAGAGCTCAAATCTAACAGGAAAAACAAAAACAGAGAGAAATGAGATCCAGGGGGACACCGATTCCCTCATTCATTTGGACACAATTAGCTAAAACTAAAAGGCACATGCTAGAAGAAAGAACACTGACATCATCGGTGACTATGCTAACACAGATTGTAATTTCTTTATTACAGATGCTTCACATGCATGCTATTGGTCTGCAATTTCCTGGAATTATCATATAATACTAAAATATGACTATACATAACATCAGCTTGGTTTTATTTATGTTGATTCCATTGTTTTGACAGCAATGATTGAATATTTTTTAATTTAGAGTGCGTTGCGTTGTCCTTTAAAAAATGACTGGGTTGTCACTAATAGACATGTAGAACAATTCATCAGGTGTACGTATTCTTGGAAGGTGTCACTCTGATGCTTGATGAACAGATGATCGATAATAGAATAAGAAAAAAGGCATAGAACCCATCGAAAACATGTGGCTCATCCAATTTTATAAACAATTAACATGAAAGTTCAGGGAACGGGCCAATGATTATTTTTTTGTGCTATAAATCACGACCTCAATGTCCATCCCATGAAGTGTATATAATATATATACATAACCCCATCTTCATAGCTTAGCCAGTCAAAATCTGCACACTTCACATCTTCCAACATCTCGATCTTGTTATCATTACACCATAGAAAAAATGCAGTACTATCAGAGTACCTCACCCTCTGACTGCCCTAATTTTGAGGCCATTCGCCGGCTTCTTCTTGAAGATGAGCCCTTCCCAGAGATTAACTCAACAATTACTTGTGGGAGCTCTTCAAGCTTATGCAGCACTCAGCCCTCAACAAAGAACTGGAGTAACATTCTAAACTCCAGGGCTTGCCAATCTCTTGTCTCTAAATCATTAATCTGTTCGGCTATGGGCCTTTTGGAGTTTCAAGAAGACTCTATTAGTGATACTTTCCAGTGGATCTCAACCGATGAAGTTGAAAGAAAACCCAGTACAATCAGCTATGAGCCTGAAACCACAACGACAACTCCACCTTACTCCCCAGCGGAAGCAAGGAAGTACAAGGGAGTGAGGAGGAGGCCGTGGGGGGCATACGCGGCGGAGATTAGGGATCCCAAGAAGAAGGGATCAAGAATTTGGCTGGGGACATATAACACTCCTGAGGCAGCAGCCCTGGCTTATGACAGAGCTGCTTTCGAGATGCGCCGAGCAAGAGCTAAACTAAATTTCCCACATTTGATTGGCTCTGATGATACTCAAGACACTAGCCCCATTAGAATGACCCATAAACGTGATTCACCAGAACCTTCATCTTCCTCTTCTTTCTCATCGGAATCAGATGATGCATCCCCAATGTCCACGCGAAGAATATAGATCAAACATATGTACAAAAATTAGGCCAAATGACTTATGTATGCTCTTCATTGGTAGTAAATGTTTTCTGTCATTGAATTCCTTTTCCAATTTCATACATTTAGATTCTTAATTACCTACTTTTTCCCTGATTATTAATCCTCTCTCTATCGCTCCTCACACAAAAGATTTATATGCTAATTCAAATATTTTAATATCACCAACTGGTGGGTTGTTTTGGACTCAGGGTAATTTTTGTCTTTGTACCCTTCTTGTTAAATTTGGTACTTCTATTGATTTTTCTTGAATTTGGGTACTTAGCTTAAACAATCAAATTTTTATTAAATTTAGTACTTCCTGAGGGTGATGGATGCCATGTGTCCACTTCTTATTGCAATTCTTCAGCATGTCAAGACATAATCGTATACCACTGATCATCCTCTAATAATGGAAAGTACTATAAATTTGATGAGAGTTGGGTGTGAGATGCGAGTACAATGCAATAAATTATTGTTTATCCTTTTTCTTTTTATACCCATTTTATGATCATATTTTTTTGGAATATAAGTGTTAGTGGTGTATCCCACATCGGAAAGAAAGAGGCAATGAGTAACATATATAAGTGAAGTAGACTCATATACCCAATACCTTGATGTTTTGGATTACAGAGTGGTGTCCTGGTCATGTGCATGGAACTCACTTGGGCCTCGTGTATTGTCTCCCCGATTTTCGGGGGGAGCCGACGGAATGGTTTACGACATGGTGTGATGCTCCCGTGGTTGCTGCCCCCATGTGGAACAAAGGTTTCAAGAGAACATCCGTCGCTAATTGTTTGCGGGGTTTGGGTTTTTTTAATGCACGCTATTTGTCGTCATGGATTTGCTCAAACCACGATGGGATGTTATTAGTGGGAGATAATTAGTTCTAAGATCTAATGGGTATTATGCTAATGTTTGAATTGGGGATTAAATTATCGTCTCTTGATTCCTGGTTATTATGATTGTTCATGTTAATTATCTAACACGTGGTAACGGAGCCGACGGAAGGGGTTGCGACATGGTGATGCTCCCGTGGTTGCTGCCCCCATGTGGAACAAAGGTTTTGGGTTACAGAGTGGTGTCCTGATCATGCGTATGGAACTCACTCGGGCCTTGCATATTGTCTCCTTGGTTTTTAGGCGACTCCCGATTTTCAACACTTATAAACCCGTGGAAGTAGTGACCTTGATGGAAGTTCCAAAAGTGGAAAGAAAATCTTGGCTTCATATTATCTTTGCTTGTCCTTTTATATTACCTTGAGGTTTTGGGTTACAGAGTGGTGTCCTGATCGCGCGTATGAAACTCACTTGGGCCTCGCGTATTGTCTCTCTAATTTTTGGGCTACTCCCGATTTTCAACATATGTATAAACCCGTGGAAGTAGTGACCTTGATGGAAGTTCCAAAAGTGGGATGAAAATCTTGGCTTCATATTATCTTTGCTTGCCCTTTCCAAAACTGAAAGGTGCAAGTCCTCATCTGTTTGCCAAGCGCCAAGTGAGCTTCTGTAGAAAATTGAATATGATTATGCAACCATGTGGCTCCATGAGCAAAGCAAATATGTCCTCACTTAGCAAGCAATCTATCCCTCCACAATTGCCTAGATATAGCGTTGAGTAAATTGGCAAACATTATTATTAATTATTACTCGATTCCGAATTAATTGACGGGAAAAAAAAATTGTTCTTAAAAATTGTCGCTTTGCAATCTTCAGTGTTCATTAATTGAGTTCTTTTCTATATTTATCTTCTATATTACATCCATTTTGTCTTTTTTGCTAAAAGTGAAATAAGAATAAAATAGTCAAATAATCCTAAATTCTAAACTACTAATTATATTTTTTAATTTGTGATAGGATTCCTTAACATCAATTAAATTGGAATGCAGGGAGTATGCTCATCACGAGTTACGGAGAGAATATATCGTGACAGAATTCCACATGGGAGAGCATGGGTGGATTACAACGTATATGCATATTCTAATTTTTTTAGGTTGAGAGAGAGTAATTATCTCATGTCGAGTAGGAATGGAGTAAATCCCATTGGATTTCAGTATCACCAAATGCTCCAAAGATGTAGGGAGGTTGCAGGAGCTAACAATATGGTTCCTGCCTCAATTGGATGGATTCTATAGTGTAATATAAGTGACAACTGACGGCAATGTATTTTTTGCAACACTGATTTATAAGTGTCACAAATGTTTAATTTTTCATGCCAGTAGAATTTTCTTATCACAGAAGTGTATTTACAGTGACAAGAATTTTGTGTCCAATATATTCTTGTCACTCAAAACGGTTTTACTTGTAGTGTATATTCGGATCTAGGTTATATATAGTTGGGTTTGAGGGACGAAATTTGGAATAACCGGCAGCGATTTTAGATTTGATAGAGGGAAGGAGGGGGTGCGGCGGGTAGGAGAAAAGAGAGAAACCCTAGCAGAAAACATTTCTGGTAGTTGGGTGCCTTTTAAACAAGTTTAATTAAACACAGATATATATATTAATATTCATTCTAGAAGACACACAGCTAGAATTGTTTACACTGTCAATGGTAATTAACCAAAACTGCAACATATTTTCTGCGAGGCCAACAGATGTGCCGACCACTAGCTAGCTAGTTAGCCGACTTCGCCTTTTTTTTCCTGTTCAGCCTCCTAATTGCTGCCATGCATGAACGTCTTTATCTCCTAGACTTTTCCCTGTACGAATTGTTAAAGTTGAACTCTTTCAGATAAAAACAAGAAAGCGAGAGCATAGTTGCCCCATCAATCAACAGTTTCCCATATGCTGATTAATTCACCAGTTTTTTTCCAAGTTGTGAATACCCGACCCAAAGTCACTTGGGCCTATTCACCTTTTTCCTTACACCTTCCTCTTCGCGACAATCTCATGTCAATGGAGTCGCTACCCAAAGTTTATTATGGGAAAAATTTGGGAAAAACCTTTAGATGACCCCTTTAGGCTACATGGTCATGGAGAACCAAAGACATAGGATCGAGGGTTTGTCACAGATGGGAAGGTGTTAGGCACCCATCCGTGTTGGGTCGAGACTTTGTGCAATTGATGTATACAAATGTGCCTTGTGTAGGTGTGCAAGGGTGGAAAATAAAAGAGTGGGGGAGAAGAGGAAGATTTGGCTTGCATCCCGTTGTAAAACCGAGACTACCTATGTACCCGAGTGACCGGGGTCAAAGCCACGTAGTTCTAAACATGGCACTAAGCGGCCACTTACACCATTAAAAGCATCATCATGTGATCAACAAGAATCAACCAAAAAGAGTTAAGTGTTACCTCTTGTAGCCCTCCTCTAGCTCCTTGCATTGGGTTGAGTTCTACACCCACCTTCTTGCCACTTCAAAGCTCAATGGCTGGTCCTTCTCTTGATTCCTCGTTGCTGGACTACTGCTGATGCCTCCCACGTGATTTCTCCAAAGTTTCTGCCTAAGAATGTATCTCTATACTTGGAGAGGTAGAGTTTCTCCAAGCACTTTTGGCTTGTGGGTGTGTATGTGAGGAAAATTGTATGTCCCTTGAAATGTGTGTGAGAAGTCCCATTTATAGTGTTCTGGGAAGCCTAGAGGCATGGACTTGCTTAGTGGTGAAGATTATGCCCTAAAATCTGGTCCAAAACCGCGTAGGATCGAATTGGAAACAAAATCGGAGGTTCTGGGCACCTATGACCGCCGGCAGTGTCGGCGGTCATCTGAGGATGACTGCTAGCATCTGGCGGTCATCGCGAGATGATTGCTGGTCACCCTGCGTGTCACTCGTTCTTTTCTTTTTTGACCCCCAGTCCCCCTAATTCAGCTCTAACTTGATCCTATCGCGTAATTAGCCCCTAACTAACCTGGAATCACTCAATTACTTTATCACCACTCCCCTAAATCATTCCAAGACTGATTGATTACACATTGATACCCATTTTAAACAAAATCATACCAAAAACACAAATTCAACTTAAATGATGATTTAACTCTGATTTTCAATAAAAATCAGAGCTAAAATTAATCTGCAAGAATTGTGTTAATGGGCTAATCAATTTCTGGAGAATTAACTTGGGCCCTTAAACCTATTTTTAACCCAGGAATAAATCATCTCGATATACTTGGATTAAGGAATAGCTAAAAGGCCCAAGTGATATATTCCAGCCTAAATAAAGCTTATTATATATTTTATTCTAAGATTAAATCATCTCATTAACGCTAGAGTTCAAATACGTGAAGGTCTAAATTACCAAAACACATCATTTATACTAAGTTAAATTCATGATATGTCTTAATCCTAAGATTGAATCATCTCATCAATTCCAGGTTCAAAAATTTTTAAAATCTAATCCTAGTAGAAAATTCGTGGGTCAAATTTGGGTGTTCACAAATGCCCCTCGTTGATGAGCCTTTAAAGATTAAAGACGAAACAACGCAAGAAAGGAACAACCAAATTTGAATGATAAATGTGTGGTGTGCGTGCCGAGCTTTGGAGCATCCCGTGCTCCTCTTCAGGAATCTGTAAGTTTCCCTAGGCTATATGACAATCATATACAAGCAAAAGATGCAGCGGAAGCAAAGGAAACTTAGCCAAGACACACATGTGAAGCATATAAACCGTATAACAAAATTTCATACCTTGTTCGGTTGAGGTCTTTCACCCAACTGCTGGAACGAATCATCTAGACCAAGACGAAGGCTGGAACGAATCAGTTAGAGCAAGAAGAAAACCTACTCCTCTACGGTATCCACACGAACCATGATCGGCTTCGAATCGTCACACGAATCAAGCCTCGAGCACTCCCACTTGATGTGCTAGCAACAAAGGTAGGAGCTAGTGTGTGTTTGGGGTGTTTTGAGTGCTTAAGCTCTTGCTTCTTTCACAAAGAAGAAGAACTGAAGAGAGGTGTTTTCCAGAGAGTTTTGGGGCTGCCAAAACGTGGTCAAGAGGCTGAGAATGAGGTGAATGATCTGATCACAAGCCACACTCACCACACACACTCATTGTCCACATTAGTTTAGTCTAATGGCCAACATGGTGGACCAATGGTGATGATCATTACCACCATTGTCTCCCACTAACCCATCAGACCTAACACCTCCACCTAAGCATGTCTCATCAATAATTCTGATAATTATTGATGCCAAAACCGGCCCTGGTTCAACCA